>JACJUY010009803.1:2138-24765 GCA_014220935.1 Platorchestia sp. MABIK | reverse complement strand
AATCGCGCCTAATAAAAGGATAATAATACGGTTTTCAGGAAGTGGTTTTATCTAAAACTTTAACTTGCTTTGCTCAAGAAGACCGCTGATTCTCACAACCACAATTCGAATGTTTTGTGTGCTGAGGTAGTTATTCTTCTCGTCAAAACGAGTTTTAACACTTTTATAGCGTAAATTTCGTTCAAACATAACGAAATAAATTAAAATTTGATGCAAAATTTCTTGACGGAAGGTCAAGAATTTTCATTTTTATGAAATTATTGTTACTTCTATTATGAAACTGATGTTATTATGAAATTTTTATTATGCTTCTTTTCTGAACTCTAATAATTGAATGACGCAGGCAATGTAAGTTTTTCTCAGTGGACTTGGTCACGCTATGTCTTGTAGCCAAGTGCGCTTTGAAGCTTCGACGACGTAAATTGTTTGAAAGTTTGGCCCCTGTTTTCCTTGTTCTCTCAGAGCACACTCGCTGCATGAACCTGAAACCCATAATTTCTAAGAATTATATTTTCTTAATTTTAACCCAGTAACGACCAAATGGTTTTGCTTTTGTACAAAACATTACGGTAATTTCTGTTAAATAATCATCCATGGAACCCAGTACGCTGTGAACCTTTTATCGATACATATAGAAAATAAGAACGCTGTGAGTGACTGCTAAATGTCCCTTCGAAAGCATGTTGGTCGATAAAGGGTTAATACATCATGGCTGAGATAATCGAACAGTTGTTTTTTATTCAAGTTTATGTTCATTAAATCATTACAAACATGATTGTTCAAGGATAGTTGATTTTCTGCAAGGCTATGTTTACCATCTAAACCTTGGCAATAAGAGCGTACTAACAGGTGCAGTTCACATCAATTCTTACTTGTGGTTAAGTTTCCCTCGATCGAAGCATTCGCTTGTTCGATAATCTAAACGTCCTCGTGCTTCATGAACGTATTTTTAATGACCGTACCTTATGTATTAGAAACTGTAACTTTCGAAGTGAACAATTGAACTTATCTTAAAATTCCTCACCGAGCGATTTTTATCTAGTGCATCAAAAGTAATTTAAAACTCGGCAAGTCTGTGATCAGCCACTTAATTAATGAATTAATTCATCAACCAATATACAGAAGCAAATGTAAACTAACCTAGAATCAGCGTAGGTAGGAAGAGCACTGACAGATTTGAATTTGAGTTCTCCGAAAAAGATAATCCTCGCTTTTCAGAATGCGTCATGTACACCAGCTGCGCATTCTATCTTAACTCTGTCGAAAAAAATGATTAAATTTCGAAGACAATGACAAGACTTCGAAGATATTGATAGACCTTTGAAGAGAAGGCCGTAAGTTCGAAGAAAGTGGCAAAGCTTTCTAAGAAAATGGAAAAATTTCGAAGAAAATCTCACAATTTCGAACAAAATGATTCTACTCTAAAGAAAATGCCTGAACTTCGAAGAAAATTATACAATTTTGAAGAAAATGGTACATTTTAGAAGAAATCGCCAAAAATACGAAAATGTGACACAAATTAGAAGAAAATATCCCAATATCGATCAAAATAACAGCTTTGAAGAAAGTGACAAAGGTTTGAAGAAAATGAAAATTTTGAAGAAAATATCAAAACTTTCAAAAACGGCCAAACGTCGAGAAAAAGGACAAAGGATTGCTCTCATAACTTGAATGGTGAAATTATTATTACCATCTGAGAAGATAATGAATTTCAAAAAGCTGTTGAACGTTATTTTAATTCACGAAGCAGTAATTTATCTGTATTATTTTTTCACGGTTAAGGGAACACATTCGACCCTTATCTATAAAGTTTAAAATATACTACGAGTTCTCTCGAGAATGGATTTGAAGTACTTGCAAATCATTTAATTTACACACTACAAGCCTCAACTCTTGAACAATAATTCTACAGCGAACACTTTATTTGTATTCAAATTTGCATTGGCAACTCGGAGATCCTAAACAAGACACGTTCACGGCAATTGTTGGTTAAGATCTGGTGTAATGCAGCAGGCTCAAAAAAAGTGTTAACTGTCTATAGACATCGCTGTAAAATGGACAAATATTTACGACGGAAGTTTCTGCGGAACATGCGTTGAAAATGAATGTCGAGAGCAGGGAATTAGACGCTAGCTCGGCCAAGCTGCCCGTGCATTTCGCCAATTTGAACTCCAAAACACGCACGGTTTGTCTCTCAAGTTGTTGGCATCAGCGCGGCATGGTGCCGAATAAGGAAAATCGCCCGTTTCGGCTTGAACAGTTAAAACAAAGGATGTGCCTTTTTAAATCTCGCGGGAGAGTCGAGTGCGTTATCTGTGCCAAATTTCGAGTCACGTTCCTAAAAGTTTGATATGCAATTTCAACTTGTGTGACTAAAACACGGTCAAGATTTGCTTGAGAAGAGCGGTCTCAGACTTCTCGACATCTGAAACTCGTGTCTTGGTTTTAAGATTTACGAAGTTCGGAAACTTGTTTTAAAAGGTTCAATTCTTGGGCGACTCTCTGCGAAATGGTACCTTGTCTTTCCTTCAATTTCTTCCCTGATTAGTGAGCAATTACGGCGGTGCTAATTAATTTAGGTTTAAACGCTTCTCATTTCGAGCGCTCGAACTTCACGCCGCTTTGTATTCTTCGTTACCGGAAAATCCTCACAAATAAGAATGCAGAACTTCTGAGCTAAATAGACCGGCGTGCAGCCCTGCAAGAAGCAGTTATTTTAGATAAATTCGAAAAGTTTTCTCTCGAAATAATGAGTTTGAAGCGCGGGAGGGGGGAGTTTGCTTGGCAGTTGCCGTTCCAGGACCTCTTCAAACTGATCGATGTACTGAGAGAGCCCTTCTATGGATCGTTCTTATGAACTTTTTCCCTTTATGAACTTCTTGCGGCGGTTAGGCTGAGCAAGTTTGGATCCTGTACGCCCACTTCGATTCTGGCTTTGAGCAGGGAAGTGAAAAAGGGTTTTCTATTCTAATTTATGATGTGTTGCTGCTTTTGCTTCGTGTGAATGGTGTTTAAACGAATTTTTAGGTCCCCATCATACCTTGTAAGTTGCTGATCTTGCATCCGTAATGATGATGAACACGCTATGAGGCTGTTTCAAAATGGTAATTAGTTCATGTCAAAAATTATAAAATATTCACTCGTGAATGGGTTAACAATTATTAAATGATATTTATGCCACAATGTTTATAAGGGTCAAAAGTTTCTTTTTCGGGATTAAATGTTGTTATTAGGGTTAAATGATGTTATTATCAAGACCAAATGATATTATTATTAGGGTCAAATGACATGATTTTTATTAGGGTCAATAGATATAAGATATGGCGCTGAACATTAAGTGCGTGGTGCAACTCAGAAGAGCCCATATTTAAAAAAAATCTTCTACGATGAAATCTGAATTTAGGAGCGCACAATTCTTGTCGAAAAATAATCGCACGAGCAACGTTGTCTTTTCAGGCACTAACAAAGTGCTGTAGCGTGCACGCGTATTCCGCGTTCGCTCAGTCGTACATTCATAACAAATTAGATGTGAGTGTACGTTCGTGCAGCAACGAAAAGTAGAACGAAACTAAAAATTGAATAACAAACAACTCTTGAATAATGACACTCGGTTAAGAAACCGAGCCTGCGTACGAGAAAAAGAGATAACTGCGCGTCGTAAAGGAAATTTACTGTTTGGTCAGACAGCGCTGACGATAGCCGCATGGTTGCGAGGTACGTTCAGATTACGTATGAAGTATCTTTAGACTATGCATAGATTTATTACTTTACTGCGTGGGCATGGTTGATTTTCGTATCCATGAAAATGTTTTGTTTTATTTACAATTTTGTCTGT
The DNA here is from genome assembly GCA_014220935.1 of Platorchestia sp. MABIK. Classification (NCBI taxonomy): domain Eukaryota; kingdom Metazoa; phylum Arthropoda; class Malacostraca; order Amphipoda; family Talitridae; genus Platorchestia; species Platorchestia sp. MABIK. The sequence goes on along the minus strand of JACJUY010009803.1, from coordinate 20,930 downwards.
TAGGAACGATTTTTGAAGAAAATTGACGAACATGCAGTTGATCAGCATCCTTCCGGACAGCATCATTTCTTGGATGCTTCAGTCTCATCATGTAAAATAAAAAATCATTGATTATTAAGCAATAGATCTCAAACCTTAGTTCGTGATTAACTTACTAACATTTCAAATCTACATCATTGTAAACAACAATTCTAATGAAGATCGATTTGATATCGCAATTTCCGCTCTCCAAGCATCATGACCGGTTTTTTTAATCAACTTCATTTTTGCAAAAGCCTTCGAATAAAGATGGATTTATCTTGATCATAAAGCCATAGAACGAAATTCCTGGTAGCGGTTCTTCAGCAATCCATCAAAAGCTAAACATTGCTGCATGAAAAATGTGGAGAACGGCTTCAGTTTACCGAACGATGTTGAGAGCAAAGAAGCATTCCCCTACAGCTTTCATCTTCCATCATGGCCAAGCCTCGTACGTTTCATGTGTTGAACTTCAAAAAATATCCATTGGAAAATTTATTCTAGGCTTCAATGCAAAAACTGAGAAAAATCCTCAAATATATGTTAGTGCACACATTGGCTTAGTGTTGAGCTTCTAACGTTCCGCAGAACGAGCTCTTGTCTTGTTGATGTTCCTCCTCGAAATAGAGAGGATTGAAAAACTCAATCAAATGTTAGCTTTCGCTGCAGAGAAAGGCTTGCTTTAGATACCCAACGAATTGTATTCCTTGTTGTGCAGCATGTGCGTACAGTTATTATTGTTCTACACAGTTCTTAGGTACACAGTCAGTGATGCTTTTCTGAAGGATTCTTTCAATGGATTTGTTACATCACACTGATGGCTGTTTCTATGGCGGAGTCTGTTACTTCAACGAGATTTCGCTTCAGTTTAACCCCCAAGAAAAAAATCCTTGTACTGTTTTGAATAAACAAAGAAACTCGCTCGCTCATTTCACGTTGCTTGAAGCAACACAGAATTAGGCTCTGAATATTCTTCAGTATTGTTGATGAGGGCAAACGTTGCTCACCGCCCTCTAGTGTTGCTCTTGTGAAACTCATCTCATGGATTCTAATTCCAGGAGTAATTTCTCCCTGAGGCGTTAGATACAGAATCCAATCGCCCAAGGCCTGAAAACCTCTTCTGCTAGTTGCCACACTATCCAAAAAATAAAGTTCAAAAGCTCCATCGCAGATAACCCTTGGTGCTATAATAAATACTTGTTACTGTTCCATCTTGGAAGTGGATTACTCTGTCAACCGAGTGAGTTAGAAAGTGCATGTGGGGAACATGTACTGGTTTGAAAATTACATGCAAGAGAATTATTTTTCGAAGTGATCTCATGAGGAAAATGTAGCCTGGTGTAAGTCACAGTTGTTGAATGCAATTAATTGAGTTGGAAATAACGCATTCATACGTGGGATACTAATTCGAATGATTCGGTATTGTAATCTGCGCAATTGTTCCTTAGGCTGAATGTTTTTCTGTGAAAAGAACTTTGGCTGCATCTTCAGTTGTTGTATCCTTATACCCGGCTAGAACGAAAAGAACTTAGCCTAGTAATTACAATGAAAGTCCCACAGATTTTGGAAATCTCCCTCTACAGAGTTTAAAAAATGTCAGGACCTTTTGTCAGAGAGCTTAAAAAATATCAATAACGCATCTCATCCTCACTTATCTAGGAAATTGCATGACACATACCACATCTCACTCAAAAGGTTAAAATATGCTTTATTACGAAATGACTTACGAAAAAATGCAATATCGTACACTCGGTTATCGAATTTTCAGTCTAAACACGAGAATATTTTGAGACGGATGACGCAGGTATAACTTTTCGAGTTCAGACAAAAATAAAACTGACACATCGAACCAACACCAACATCACAAAAAGCGACTTCTGTTGAAGAGTAGCAGATGGATAAAAATGGTTGCGTGTGCCTGATTGGAATCATGGACGCTGCAATTTTGCAAAATCTTTTGTTGCGAATACGTATGTTTCATTTATGCGCTGAAACTATAATTGCATTTTTTCGTGTTTTACAAATGTATTTTTATTGAAATTTGTGACTGTGTATTTGGCATCCATTCAATAACATTGAAATACCGCCGGTTGGAGTATCTAATGTAAATTTTACATTTTGAATTTTAATCGTGCAACGGATGCAATCAATTCAGAGAGCACTTGATTCCAGATGACAGAAGAAAGACATCAATCCGACGAAGAAAAACAATCCGTGTCACAGGACAGAAAAAGCCAGCTGTTATATACACTAGTGCACACGTGCTGGTCGGCATTAATCTGAAGAATTTCACCCCTTCTTTCTTGAGTTGAATTCTCTCGTGCCACTCAATGTTGTCCAGCGCTATGACGAAGAATTTCCTCGCTTCTTTCATGTGTTAAGCTCTCTTTAGCTACTGTTTTCTTGCTGTCGGAGTCTTGCTACTTCTCCCTTGCGGTTGAACACATTTCTATCTTTGGTGGCCTCTTTTGCCGGAATTTTATTCTGAAATGTCGTCTATTATCTCTTCAAAGCTTTTCAAGAACATCACAATTTCGAAAACCACAACACAAGTTCCAAAATCTTGGACCTTATACCCAGTGGTAGCCAGGTTACTGGTCGAACGAATTGAAAACATCTCTTTTTGCATTATCAATTAAAAACATCAAAGTGACATGATGAATTTCAACAGAGAAAGCTCCATAGAAAATTTCTATTCTAAAAATAAGCAGATTGCGTATTGTGGATACCATAATCAAGAGAGGGTCACACGGACGGAGGGACGGACGGACGGAAGCGGCTACTTTTATAATAGTTATGAAAATGATAAAGTGGTCACGCCTTAGTCAACAACATTGCGATTCCCAAAATCATCACTTGTAGTTGAGCTTGAAAAGAGCTGTTAGAGGTCAACCTGAATGAGATAATGTTTTTGAAAAATGATGATAATGACTATACTGAAAGAGAATTAAGGAGGTACGCGTAAAGAAAGAGTATAATCAACATTGCAAGGAATATGATTAAACCAGCAGTATTACTTGAAAAAATTATTCCATTACTCTTCGAATACAACCTGCAAAATGTCCAATATTCCCATACTGCAAAAGAAGTGTCTGCATGGGACAAAAATAAAAACTAACGCTTCTAGCGTTCAGAAAATGAGACGCTGGTTGGTGTGTAATGAATGCTAAGCGACCATTTTACTCACTTGTAACCACCCATTTAGATGTGAGATAATGATAGTTATTATTTTATTGAAATTTGGTGTTTTAGAACATACAGGGTGGGCCAGAAGTAACTGACCATTTTAATTCGCTAATAAAAGGAAAACTGAAGTTAAAACTTGTTTCATTTGAAAGAAATTAATTTTAATGGTTTATTTCAGTCTCCTATTTACTCAGCTAGCAAATTAAAAGGGTCAGTTACTTCTGGCCTACCCTACGACACTAGCATCATATGCGCAAAGCGCATCTTTATCAGTTCCTTATCTATCCTTTTTTGTTTCACCTCTTCTCTTCCCGACACACTCTGTGTCAAACTCTCTTTCCGTCTTTTCTACGAGCATCGTTTGTTCGTTCGCCTACCCTATATTTTTGCTATTTTTGGGACTCCAAATGTAGTACCACATTCCCCTCGTAACCTTTCTGTAGTGGGCTGTATTCTTAAGTATGACAAAGTAGATTAAACGAGTAGTAGAATCCAAGTTCAAACCTACGGTAGCATTCCCTTGTATCTTGTCCTCCCGTGCCACGTCGGAACGCCCTTCATAGGTGTGTAAAATGCTTTAAACTTAAACGTGTGTAGGTCATAATATAGGAAATTGTCATATTAATTATTCTTATTTTGCCGCAGTAGTCTTATTGGTGTTTTTTTCTGTTTGTTGTAGGTTCCATGAGGGGACTGTTGCCGACGTTCTCTCTCCCTCTCTCTAGTACCTTTATAATTCATGATAGGAGTTCTGACAGTGTCGCGTTCATTTACTCTGATGAAGTTGAAGGTTGAATAAATTAATTGCTGGTTACCTTTCTTTTGGCCTTGGGAGACTGGTGGGGTGCAGGCGGCTTACAACGAGATCAGATCTTGTTACACTTTCAATGACTGAAAGATTTCCTGCGTAAGGAGTTTGTTCCACATCCACGCACGTGACAAAGATAGCTTCTTGTCCAATGCCAGATAAATGGTAGCTCAGTTGAATGCTAGTTTTGCGCTGCAGGTGAATCACTTCAGCTGCATTGTCAGGAAGGTATAGAGAGGAGAATGTATTTCCGGCATTGTAAATACGAAATATTTTCTGCGTTATTGTCCAACCAAGATTTGCGGGGAGATATGTAGCGTGAAAGTTATTTTGAATTGCCTTTAACACACAACCTTCACTACCGAATTTAAGTCTTGTTGTCTGCCAGTACATATTTGACTAAAATTTAATGGTTGAATGAATCAAATTTGAAGACTATGAAGACGGAATTTGTACCTTAAAACTCAAATGAGGGAATGTGATTGGTAAATTCTCGTGTGGACTCACGACCAAGTGTTTACGAATCTGAATTTCAACAAATGATAACTTTTTGCGTTCTAAAGAAATTAATTTTCAATTCGAAGTAAAAATTTCGTTCTTATTGAAAGGCTTTTATATTTAACTTCATCAACTGATTTTCAGTCAACTGTGTCTTCAACAATAAGTTTTTTATGACTAGAGTACTGTGAGAGAACTAGTAGAACTTATGAGTTTTATTGCATTCATCCTTTCTTGCGTAAGAGAAAAGTTGTTCTCTACTTTCATTAAAAGCGATCGTCATTATTACGATCCTTATCTCACCTATAGTGAGATTATGGTAGAATTTTTTTCGCAATTTTTGCCACACGGTCACTTCTGAACCAATGCACGTGTTTCTTCATTGCCGTTTGAAAATACATTTTATTTTTTACAAATTTTGTGCCATATTGTAACATTAAAATATATATTATTGTACAAAGAACGCCAGCTCTCTAGCTCGACTGAATATAGTCAGATTCAATCCCAATGAACATCTTAATTTTTGGAATCTCTCGAAAAATTCCAACGGGTTTAAGAACTCCAGCACACTTTGAGCGTGAGCAAAGAGTGTAGATTCGCTTGCGTGTGCGAGACGAGCGCGTGTGGGCCTGATCTGACGTGTACGACAGCTGCTCTGTTAGGACGCAGCAAAAGCGCGCTCCAGTCGCCGGAAATCGCCTCCTCTGAAACTCTGTCTATTTCAGGCAGTAGAACTGAGGCGGCCGTCTTCAATAAGCCCCACCAAACGGTCTAGACACGGAGCAACGTCCTATTACGTTTTTTCATGTGGGAAAAGACGCAAGTCTTCATGGGTTTTGAAGGATTTTTGTCTGCTGATCCTAAAACGAAATGTCTTTGAAAATGAGTTTCGAAATTCCACGGTAAAAGAGATATCTTGTTTCTCGAGGTTATGAGGAGAATAAAAAGCGAAGTAGCTTTAGATCTACTCATGAATTATGTTCTCTCAATATGAATTAATATCTTTGTTAAATATCTATACAGATATGTAAAATATTGCAATGAGTCTGGAATGGAGATTTCTTTATTTTGATTTGCACGGCGTTTTGTTTGTCGGCAAGGCTGTATTTCATTTCTAAAAAACTTCTTCACTGACAAAATGAGCGGAAGACATGCGGGGCCTGAAAGTGGGCAGAATCTTGTCTTTTGAAGTATCAGTGAAGCTTCGCATGAAATCGGGACGAGTAGTCTGTTTAGAAAAATAAAACAGGCGTTTCGTAAAAATGTAAACCAATGTTGGTTCTTATTTTCGTGTGGTTAAATTTCAAAGCCATGAGGATCTAGAGAATTAGGTTTAAACTTGGATTTTATGACTCACTTCCTTTGTAAAATGTTAAGTAACTCAGTTTGAGCATAACCCCTATGAGTTTAAATAAAAATTCAATTCATTTGAAATTTAAAAGAAACGACTTTTCATAATTCAAATTCACAGTAAAAAAAAAGGGGGGAATCTCCAATTACTGTTGCCAAGATTATTTTATAATTTTGCATAAATATTAAACCTGTACGGTACCGGGTGTGACTCCACAATGATTTACTGAAACTATTTCCCTTTTAAATTGGATCAGTAGTTTCCTTAACTCTATGCAACGCCTTGAAAAAGTTTTCTATATCATTCAATCAAAGTTACAAAATACTACGCAAGTTCAAAATAATTTAACATTAAATTGAACAAAACAAGATAACAAACAATAAATTAAAAACAACACAAGGAAATTCCAGTTAGTACAAAATTTATTATCTTATTCCATGAAGTAGGAGTTCGCATTGGAACATGTCAACAATGGATTAGAAGCATCAACAAACGGACCCAGAATATGCAAGTGTTGGCGTGAGAACGCGCGCGGCTTGCTGAGGCGGACTGGAAGGGAAGAGAGGTGCTTCTCGGAGGTAATCTTCTTCACAAACAGAAGTAAGCCGCTCTCAGTGCTTGTTCCTCTCAAACACAACCTAATGGATTCCAAGCAAGCCCAAAAATCGAGCTTTCAATCAACTTCAAGTTTTTAGAGTTCAATCAACTGCAACTCTTTCAAGTTAGTTCAACTCTAAAGATGCAAAGGATACGGTTGACTACGACAATACTCATCGATTTCTTTGCACTGATCGAGGCATAATTTTACGTTTCTAGGAATTCTCGTATTTCACAAGTCTTTAAGGTTCAATTATTTGAAAACGGATGGCAACTGGGGGAGCACATGAATAAATGTCAGCATTTTTACATTAAAAAGTGGATGTAGCTTTGATGCAAAGGACGAAGTGAGTGTTCACTGTAGGTTGTTTTTGGTATAATTCGAAATTTTACTTCAAAATATCCCGATTAAGTAACATAAAATTTGTTAATTACGTATAAAGCTCAGTCAGTAGCGTTCAGTTCATTACGTTTTTATTCTGAAGAAAAATACCTAATTCTGTCTCAGAATGCTGCAAAAAAATATTTGCTTTCCATTTGGAATGCTAGAAAGGAAGATCACGGAACTAAAATTGCGCTTAAATTAGCCTCCAATTTTGTTCATTCAGAACTTGTTTACCGCCACGGAAGGAGCTCCCGCAGTGAAATTTTGAGATTCTCCAAGAGTTGATTGCCTTTTCGTTCATTCAGATAAAGTGTCATAATTTACCGACACGGAACCGAATGTCAAACACTCAGTTTGGCTGTGCAACTTTGTTTAAGAAATCTGTAGGCCATAAAATACTGAGCTTATAGTACCAACAGCTTGTTTTGTACTGAATGAGAAACGTAAATTTCAGATAATTGTAACTTTGTGAAATTCCAGGTCAAAACGTAAAAAGTGAAGATCACAGATAAAGCTGAGGTTAAGCATCTCTCAAGAGGAACTTAAGGTTCTAATGAAGGCAAATTGTTAATTTTTCAATCACTCTTTTATCGATGAAGATCTGCAGCCTTTTAAAACTTTACACTGTAATATGTTACGTCCAATTACCGTCCTCCATTTAATTGAGATTACGCATCTACACCTTCAAAAAATTCTCAAGTCACTGCCATCACCTCAATTAAGGCAGGAGTGACTGAATAAATATGATTACACTGAGTAAATTTGATTCAAGGGAAAAGTCTGGACTTAAGGAAAATTACTCTCGGGTGAGGGCGAACTCGCTATACCTGGACACTTTTTTTTGAAACTTTGTTGCTCGGTGTGACGTAGCGTCTAATTCTATGAGTTTTTTAAATAGAATGCAGCTCCTAAAAATAATTACAAACGTCAAGCGGGTCTAGCTTTATTTCGGAGTTGGCTCCAAAGCATGATGTTTTTTTTCTGATTTGCTCCACATCTTCTGGCTACTCAAAAAGATCATCATTTATAATCGGTGGACTTCTTCAAATTTTGCGGTTTAACATTAAACGGGAACAATAACAATGTTAAACCATAAACAATGATCACTTTTGTTGACAACTTTATGTCAACAGTCTAAGAATTGCTTGTATAACTAGTCGTTAAAGAATGATCAACTATTCATTTCAAAACTGATAATTAAATAAATAAAAACTAGAAAAATAGTAACATACAACACGTGAATAATTAATAAATTTGCAAGTTAATGAAGAATAGTTCAATAAATGAGTAAATGATTAATTGAATAAATGAATTAATGAACGAATAGATAAGCAAACAAAATGAAGATAAGTAAATAAACTGACACCTAAATTTATAGATGTGAATCTGAATAAACAAATAACTGACTGTGTGCGAGCGCACATGTCTGTGTGAGTATATGTGTGAGTGTTGTTTGTATGTATGTGTGAGTCGTGAAAGAAGCTTTGGAAGCTAATATGAGACAGAATTTGCAGTCGCAACAAACACCTTTTCAAGGAAATTGCATCTGTAAGGTGACAATGACACCCAGCAAAAAAGAGCAATTTTTACAGTCTTTCTAGCTTTGACCACCGATGAGATCACTTTTATGGGCAATTAGCTTCATTTTTGCAGTTATTGGAAGCTTAATGAAGACTCTGCGCCGGAACAGCGTCAGTAAACAGCTGCTAACGGACTTCGAGACGCCATTGATGAGGAGACTGCCACCAAACGAGTCTCGGAACGCGAGATACTGGCTCGTATCTCGTGTCTCGTGCTCATTCCAGCAGCTCGGATCTCGTACCAGCAGCTCGTATCTCGTACCAGCAGCTCGTATCTCGTACCAGCAGCTCGTATCTCGTACCAGCAGCTCGTATCTCGTACCAGCAGCTCGTATCGCGTACCAGTAGGTGGTGCAGTAAATCTTCCGCAAATTAATCTTCTGTTGCTTGGTTCAGCGAGTGTGACGTCAATGAAGATTTCGTAGTTAATGGCTGGGTATGAAATGATGCTCTGAATGGATGATCAACCAAAAAATTTTTTTTGTTCCCCTACTTTCCTAAATATTTTTCTAACAATAAATTATTAAGAACGGTTCGTCGAGGTAACTCGAGAGGGTCTGGAATTGAAAGAAAGGGCCATGCATCATTGTATGAGATGCATTGATTATCGTATTTCTGTTTATTTGCTGTTCTACGAAACAGTTTCTGATATATTTTTAGAACTGTCCACAGAATCTTCTGCTCAACGTGTATATGAATATTTAAAGATCGAACTGTCGCTCACGCTAAAACATGAATTTTACGTTCATCTAGTCAATGTCATCTTATATTATTTAAAAATGTAGCAGCAAAGTTAATTTAATTTTAACGTAGTTTCCAATTCCGAGGCAATCAAGTGTTACGATTCTTCTTCGCTAGATTCGGTGATGAACTGTATACGCGTTGAATCATTTATACTTGAGCTGTTTATAATTCAATCATTTGTGCTTACGCTCTTTGTGCTTGAGTCATTTATACTTCAGCTGTTTATACTTGAATCATTTATACTTGAGCTGTTTATACCTGAATTATTTGTGCTTAAGCTATTTATACTCGAATCATTTATACTTGAGCTGTTTATACTTGAATCACTTATGCTTGAGCAATTTTTACTTCAATCATTTATACTTAAGGTAAGGCCTTGCTTTCGTTTGACAGACATGTGCACTTGTGTGAAATTTTTGCTAAACATTTCGGTCAGAAGATTGGTTTTGAAAGTAAATGTTTTCCTCTCGTACAATTATGTTGATTTGAGTAGTGCTTTAGTTTTAGGATTTGAATTGGTTCGTGTTTTGGAGAAACAATGTGTTTTCTGAATCACAGGAAGACTTGAAGAAAGAAAAAAAGGAAAATCGTTTATTTACAAAAAAATTAAATGTATGAGATGTATAACATATTGAATTTGAAAAATTTTTGAAAAAAAAGTCCTTAACTGAAAGACAACTACACGAGACGTACTATAGCCGCGGCGGGGGCTAATTATGTTATTGAGAGAAACAGTCGAAATGTCATCTCATCCATTCAAATACTACTAGAAAATTCTTCAGAAAACAGAGCTGACGATTGCCATCTTCGCCATTCCAGTAATTTGAAATGTTCAAAATTAATTACCAGGGAGCTCATTGAAACAAATCCCCATGAACATTCTCACTGAATGAACTTCGCATCTCGGTGTAATGTTAGCGCAGTTCTCTAACTCATTCTTTCATTGCTGAGCTGAATAAATATTCACAAAGACCTTCACAAACAAGTTTGCTTTCTCACGATGCTCGATCACTAAATAAATGTATTCATGAAAAGGATATATTGAATTTTTGATTCTAGTGTTTCAGTCTGTAGCAGTTACAATAAAAAATGAACATAAGATACTTCTGAAATAAAAAGAACTTATTTAACAAATCATTTTAAGCTCGGTGACGAAATAGAGTTTCAAACATTCCGATAAAACTCTCACATCTTAGATAAAATTTATTTGAAATAAACCGTAAACCTTCTTAAAACGAAAAAATATCCCCTCTGAGAATAACTCGAAATGCATGATTCCACATACACCCGCTAGACCCATAAAAATAGACAATAAAACAAAGATAGAAACATTCGAGTTCCGTGATGCTCAGCTGGCTGCATTTGCAGACGCACCGAGAAGCCAAGGGATGCCCCTCAGCTCTGCGCCCCCGAGTTGATGTGAGATTTGAAACCCTCACGAAATGAAATCTTTTGGTTCGATTTAAAAGATTTAATCTCACTGGGAGACGAGGAAGCTCTTTTGCTGTGTAAATAAGATTAAACCGAACTGAAGCAACATTGGCTCTCTTGAAGGAATACTTGTTGCAACTCACCGGCTCCGATTGACTGGATGAGATCGAGTGAGACTGGTGAGTGTCAGCGAGAATAGAGTGAGGGACTTTGTCGCACCCATTCTATTTTTAGCTGACAGGCCTTTATGCAGATGTGATTGAAAAGTGTCGATCGGCCATCTTTGCCTCTGTATGAACTATAGTACACTCTGATAGATTCTTTTTAGGACGGGAGGAGATTGTATTTCGACGAGAATACCTAGCGCCCGTCTTTTGAAAACTCCAAGTTTCAAAAAGAATATTTTGAGCATTTCAAAGATTTAACGGTAAAGTTTAACTTCTATCTGAAATTATTTCATTGTATACTGATTGTCATGAACAACGAACGCATATTAATAAAATGTACCTTACGTAGTTTATTCTGTACATTTCAGCTAAAAATACCTATTGAATAGCGTGCGTCATCCCATTGGATAAACAACAAAGATTTCCTAGAAATTTAAAAAAACCACAGGCTCGCTAGTTCGTGTAGTCTAGTCGTATCAAATATATTCGGTTCACTGAACAAGTTAATTAGAAATTCGTATAATTGAATCCAAGGGTTTCTGAAATTAAAACATCTGGTGAAACACACTGGAGACCGTCGGAAACATGTTATCATTTTGTTAATTAAGTCTGCGTGAACGTAAAGCAAAGTAAAAAAAATTCGTTCCGAGCTGAAAGATCAAAGGTCTCAATGACATGCTCTCATAACTTAAAAAATACCGAATAAATCTTCCAGGTTTCGATATGAGGTCTTTTCTTTTACGGATCGATTTATCGTGATGATGTACTCTAAAAATGAGTGTTTGAAATAAATTTTCATCATATTTATAGCATTTATTTGGTGTTTTCCATCACATCTCATCGACATATCGCTGCACATAACGACAGGGATCGTCGTTCCAAAGCCGAAGTTACGGATCAAAAAACTGATCAGACCAACATCAATAGTCGATGAGCTTATGTAGAAGCTAGAAGATCTTAAAAATTACTCTATTTTTGCTCAGAAAAATTCCTTAGGTTTCATCAAAATTCTTCGGTAATTATAATTGAATGCATATTTTTTAAAATGAATTTCCAAGTCTTTTTTTGAATTTATCGAATAATTGCTTGTAGGATTGAATGACTAGAAGATATTACAAAATTGTGAGCAATATCTGGAGAGTTAATCGAAACCTTTCTTTGTATTAAAGATCTAGCAAATCTTTTGACTGCAAAATCAACGATAGCATTGCTTCAAAAACACAGTAAATTTTCAACAACTTTATGGAGAAGCTAAACTCCTTAGTGAATTTTAATTGAAGTATTAAAGAGCATTTTTTTGAAAGTCTCAACCCAAAACCAGTGAAAATACGTCTCACGATATTAATTCAAGCATTAAAGAGCATTTTTTTGGTAAGTCCCTCATTCCTAACCCAAAACCAGTGAAAATGCTTCGCATGAGATGAATTCAAGTATTAAAGAGCATTTTTTTGACAAGTCCTTATTCCTGACCCAAAACCCGTGAAAATGCTTCGCACGAGATTTATTTGGAAAGTTTTGCCCATCGACAATCAGAAGTCCGGGGCTTCGCTCTGCCGCTGGTGGAGCTTCATAGAACTCGAACTCATAAATTTGAAGCAACTCAGCAACTTACGTGCTACAGCGGCCGAGAATTACAGAGTTTAACGTAGTCTCACTCGTTACATTGGCGTTCCGCAGCACCGCAGTCGACCTGACACGAATATTAATTATTGTGTTGAGATAAATTTGAAAAGCTACGAGGGGGATGAGCAAGATATTTATGAAGGAAGTTGATTTGTCAGTTTTGGGTAACGTTAACGGATCTGCTGTCGCAAAAGAATTTGTGCAATAAACAGTACATACTTTAAAACAAATTTTGTAAAATATTTTTAGGATTTGTTTTAGAATTTGAGTTCATAGTCCATTTGCGGTTTGTTCATGAGACATATTTTGTGCTTGAAGTTCCAGTCTGATGGAAACTCTAAAACATATTTTCCTGCTGAGGAATACGTATTTAAATAAATCTTGTCTTTATGTTTTCCTAATCTATTCCGTTTGCCCCAACAAATGTTTCAGGTTTACCCTATTTTTCTTCTCATAAGTTGGTTACTTTACACTGGTAGTTGTGCTCCTATAGTAAAAATTATCTTTTATGTGAAGCACACGTGCTTAGAGTTAAATTTCTGTTATATAGTTTAATTTCGATATATTTTCATCATAATCGTAAGTAATTATTTCTTTTTCGAATGCAGCTCTGGTTCCTTTTTTGCTGCAACCTTATTGTTTATCTTGAGTAATTTAGGTGCTTATTTGACCTAATTTTATTCCTTGTGGCTTTCCATAGTTTCTGTGTCCCCTACACTGGTCCAATTATTTATTGACAATTGTTAAATAATGCGAATTGTGATCATATGTTCTTATTAGATGTCATAAAGTATTATTGTATAGGGCATCGTAATGCAATGTGAATTGATATACTGTAGTGTTTAATTACATTACATGGAATAAGCTCCTCAAAAACTGCAGTCCTTGTAGTCAATATCTGCCATCACTTCAGCGGATGCGAAACTGCGCTCTTCTGAACAAGTGATATTGTTATTACTTACAGTATAAGTATATAACAGCATAAAAAATTACGATTAAAACTCATTTACTGTTTTCTACAAGTGTAAAAAAAATTGAATAAAATTTTAGAAAGATTTTAACTTCATTCTATCTAGCCTAATTGAGAAAATTTAAAACTGTTCCACTTACTCCAATTTCCAAGAAAAAGGAGTAACACGTCGATTTAAAGACCAACTCTGGCAATAAGTCACTCATTACCTAAACTAATACCACCAAGACGGTGAACTGAGCGTCACATTAAGTATTACTCTCATGTATTTGACCCCATCAAGAAATCACTACCTTTTTTGTCACGATCTAGGCTTTCTGAGCATCAATTTTGTTCTTTGTGTTGAAGATAAGCCTTGCTAACGTTTCGCTTCCTTGTAAGGTGCAGCGTCTTGCCTTCAGTTGCTCTTCATAAAACAGTTCAGGTAGAGCAGTTGTATCACTTTGAAGCCCGGGCTTGCAGCGAGTACATTCACTGGCGTCCATAAACAAGGTTGCATCAGTACTGGGACCTAAATTTAGCTCTAAGCTCGTACGCTTTCCTCACGTTGAAGTCCAGAGATCTGTATGAAATCATCGCTTAATCCGACTGCGTCCACACTCAAAGCGGGTTAAACTTCACTGCCGCCATTCAAAGTTGCAAAATTTCTAGGATATCTTGGTCGCTTCGAAATGCGTTCGTAAAAGTGAGTGGGCCTCAAACCCTGCTAAAAGCTCCCTATTCAAATGCTGAGTAAGCAAACGCTTGCTGCAGACGAAAGCGTTCCCGAAGCATGCCCTGGAACGCGCAAAAAATAACGAGCAGAATGCTGTACATTTTGGCATGGGAGGCATGAAATGCATATGAGGTACATCTTAATAATATCTGCTGCGGCTCAGCTGGGAATTTGTTGGTGCTGTTATCATAAAGCACTTAAACTGCGCTTAGAATGTGATCGAGGAAAATGAGTCACAGTGTTGAAAAATGGGCTTTAGGAAAAAATGTCTCTTGTACGACTATATGAAAGGGAATCCTTCTTACTCTAAATCGTTTGATTCTGAATAATTCTGTTATTCTTTAACGAACACTACCTCATCGAAAATTTTGCACGTTCTTTTACGGAAGCAATTTTCAAATTTCCATGAACCAAACTGCTACTGACTAAACAAAGGGGGACTAGTAATCGAAGGAAATGACTTACCAAGCCAATTGAAAGTTTAAAACCAATAATCGACCGGTATACAAGTACTTTATTTTAAAAACTTTACATGCGCCTTTGTTTCATTTCAAAACTTTACAAAGTTAAGTCGCCAGCACAAACACTGTACGATGTTGGGTTTGTGAGTTGAAGTAGACTGACTTAAATTCATTATAAAACCAATTCAAAGTAAATGCATGAGTTAAGTATCTTCGTCATAAAATTTTACACAACGCAATGCATATACTTACAGTAAATGTGAACTGTCGTAAACTCATAGCATAATCCTATTGAAATTAAAAATGTAAGTGAAACTTATTAAATGATCCCAAAATCCCCGCTCTGGAGTTTGAGCATAGGATAGCTTAGAACAAAAATGAAGCATAGAAACTTTCAATTTGAAAGTATGTGCACCAAACTCACCTAATAATCAATATGGTCCAGTGCTGCTTATGCAAACCTGGGCGAACCGATCTTGACTCAGAAAAGAAACCTTCTATGTAAAGGGATAATTTTAGTTACGAGTAGTACTGAGCAACTCTCTTATCGAGCATAAGTCAATCAACCTGTGCACATTTTCCACACATTCTATTTAAAAAGAATATCTGAGTGAAATTTACACTTAACACATCTTGGCACCGCATTAGAGAATAGAGATTAATTAACCTTTAAGCATTTTAGAAGTCGCCTATTTGAGATTAGCATCTGAGTTAAATTTTCTAGACAGTCCACAATTCCGGCACAGTATTTGCGGATAGGATTAATTAACATACATCCATGTTAGAGACCGTTCATTTGAGAAGAATATCTCAACCGATAACTAAATTAACCTACACCATTTATGAAATCGTCTACTCGAGAAAAATGTCTGAGCTAAATTTACTAAACAGTCCACACATTCCGGTGCAGCATTTACGGAAATGACAGGCCTTCACTCATTTTAACAAACGTTTATTGGAGAAGAACATCTGAGCTAAACTTACTGAACAGCCCATCCATCCGAACAGGAGTTATTTGAACTACTCTCATTCTAGAAACGTCTATTTGAGAAGAATATCTAAGCTAAGCTTACTGAACAGTCCACCCATCCAAATAGGAGTTATTTAACCTACTCTCATTTTAGAAACGCCTATAAGAGAAGAATAGCTTGGCCAAATTCGCTGGACGGTCCCCACATCCCGGCCCGGCGTGCGGGCCAATGAGTAAACTGAGGCAGGCATGCAGGCTCACGCAGGCCTCATCAACTAACAGACAATTATCCCGAGGTAGCTCGCCGACATCGGCATGTGGCCAGTCATCCTAACTCAGCCTTCCGCTCCTCCTTCAAATTGATTGCTTGCGCTTCTGTGGCTGGCTCTGCACAGCTCTGGCAACAGCAAACCATGCAGCGGTGGCTAGAATTTTGGCTGGGAACTGCAAACCACGCAGCGGTGGCTGGAATTTTGGCTGGGAACTGCAAACCATGCGGCGGTGGCTGGAATTTTGGCTGGGAACAGCAAACCATGCAGCGGTGGCTGGAATTTTGGCTGGGAACTGCAAACCATGCAGCGGTGGCTGGAATATCTAACGCAAAACGCAGGCTTCAAAATGTTCCGAGTGTCGTGAAATTCGTTGTCTGAATTTGGCAGCACGGTTTTCGTTGGTAGCCAGCCGTACAGAATGCTGAAAGTCGTTTGTATAGATGTGCTGAACGAGTTTTTAGCTGTAAAAGTTTTGGTTTAAGATTGAAACAACGGATGATGTTCGGCCACGAAATATTTGTCTGCTCTCAATTGTGCCTAACTGTGAATTAGTGTATTCGTAGATGTTGTACCGGGATGTGTGGACTGTCCAGCAAATTTAGCTCAGATGTTCTTATCAAATAGTCAATTTCTTAAATGGTATAATTTATTTATTGTGTCTAAGAAACATAACTATCACCTGCTCCGAAATTTTTCAATAAATGAAGAGATTATTTAATAAGAGCAAATGTGTTCAAATCATCACAGCGTTGGTTCAAAAGTTTTAGTCATTTAACGTGAACTATTTTTATTACCCAGTGCAACCGGCTAGCCTATTGATGTCACACGGACTGGTTTATTAATGAAAGTTTGTACGAACGTTTTAATTGATGAAATAACTTGCATTAGAGAGTTTTAACAGCATTTTTCTCAATTGGGACTTCCCGTGTTCAACATCTATGATTCGCACGGCAAAGCAGGCAAAACATCTTAATTTGCATCACGATCAATAGAGCGTCAGTGAAATTTTACGAATTAGAGAACAGTTTGCTGCTTAAAAATTGCATAACTTTGATCGTTTAAAAGTTCTTTTTCTAATTGAAAAAACTTTTATTTTAATGGTTCAACGGCATACGACCGATGGGAAATATGGGACATTTAAAAGAGTGACAGATGGAAATGGTTCGCGGATGAAAAGTGCGTGAGCAAAAATTTTCAATTGGCGGCATTTATAAAATAATTTTCTCTGTAGAGGTTACAATATCTATAGTTGAGGTTCCTCGTCTGCATATATGAGTGGAAATGAAATCAAATTATCACACCTGGATCATGACAATATTTTAGAGATTAATTTTGTAAGTTTCGTAGACCAATTTGTTATCAAAATATTCTGGACATCATGAGAAATTCTTTTTCATGACTTGAATCAGGATTAAAATGTTTCGATTAGTTTCTCGATGTGTCGTGCAGAAGTTGCTTTTTAATCGTTAACAATAAATTGGAGCTAAATGAAGATTTAGAACGAATCTAGATGTTTGATGTTCTATTCAGTGAAATTTAAAGAAAATGTTTAATGATAGGCAATTTTTAATTCATACAGTCACTTATGATATCATTTACTCTAAAATACAGTTTCCAGAATAGAAATAACGAGGCATTTCGCATCATTTGTCCGATGTTACAGGAAGAATCTGAGAGTCATCGTCTCCCTCCAAAAGTGGCTGTAGAATCGAGCGACAATTTTCCTGCACTGCTGGAGTAATCTACTCGGGTTTTGAACTTTTGAAAAGGTGAGGATTGATGTGGCCGCTTTAATCTCTGATTGGCTTAGGAACTTTGTGCGCAGATCGGACGCAGATTATGGACGAGGTGAGGCAAACGGAATCGCCAATTTTGATTGCGAAATCGCCAATTTTGATTGCGACAGACGCAATCGAGTGTTGTGATTGTCCAATCACAAGTTTTCCGGACAAGTGTGTTGGGCTCAAAACTTTGGCAACTGTGGAACTACGCATGTTGTAAGTGAACGCTTGCAGTTTCAAAGTTGTAAAACTTCAAAATTGAAGTTAGCTAGCAGGTACGATATGATCGCAAGCATTTGGAGAGGAATTTATAGCTTCAGCCAGCAATGAGTTTTTCTGACCTTGAGTTAAGTCAACAGTTAAGACTTTGAATAGAGTTACTCGAATGAAATACAGCAACGTAACAAAATGTTCCTCTTCATTCGTCCAATAAATTGATCTTCAAGCACACGTGAACCGAGGCACTGAACTTTCAAGTCTTGTGAAACATTTTCAAAGTTCTTTTTTGAACATGCTGAGATACATTACTGTTCGGTGTTTTTCATTCATGACAAAAGTGTACGACTATGTGCAATATGATTTTGTTAAAATAAAATGCTACAACAACTTTTTTTGAGTTTTACAAGTCTTATTAATAGTGATAATGAAACTTTGATGAACTTAAATAATCAAAGAACAATGTAGACAGCCGTTCTATAATATAGTATGAGTTGACAAGGAGGGCATCGATTTTACCTTAAATAATTCATTTCTCACAGCGAGATTAATTGATCAAGATTAACGGAAGCTTAAGTCACCAGGGAGCAAATTGATTCGCTGGGTAGAAATATCTCTTGTAAAAATTAATATTTTTATACGAATAAAATAAAAAGCGCAATTCGATTTGAGGTAAGGCAAGTTTCTTGTTTAGACAGCTTTGTCATGTCCCCCGTGGCGATATGTCAGAGCGATATCCCTAAACTTAAAGCAATATCCCTCAAAGCGATATCCCTAAACTTAAAGCGATATCCCTCATAGCGGTGTCCCTAAACTTGAAGCGATATCTCTAAACTTAAAGCGATTTCCCTCAGAGCGATATCTCTAAACTTAAAGCGATATCCCTCAAAGCGATATCTCTTAACAACACTAATCTTTAATACGCCTCGAAACATAGGACCATGTAACGACGCCAAGTACCCTTGATTTGTCTCAGAACATGGTTTATATAATCAATCATACTGCGGGCTCACGTAAAA
>JACJUY010009801.1:1789-22139 GCA_014220935.1 Platorchestia sp. MABIK | reverse complement strand
GCTGGGCTGTTGATTAAATAAATGAACATCCTCCCAAAAATGCAGTGACTGACTGAATGTCCATAAGAGGTCCAGCCCAATGCTTAAACGAATAATGCCACCATAGAGGAAACAAGATAGAGTAATTTCTATGGGGGGAATACATACCTCTAGTTCGACTAGCTAATAGAAAGGCTTCATTTCAAACAAAGTGAATGACGCCACCATTGCGACATGTTAGACGAATAGTGGAGCCAGATGCAATATGAGTGCTGCTATTGGTTCGTTACCATCAAGTCAGCATCGACACACGGTCGACGAAAAAAAAAACTAGGTTGACCCTACCTTGTTTCTTCTACCGTGGTTAATGCCTCACAGGCAACAACTACCGCTTAAACACAATCCTGGATTTTTTCATGCAGATACTATCACAGTAATCTATGCTGGTGCCGCACAAATCTTCGCAAGCAGTACTATGGGTTATCCAATTTTTATTTAATGAACAGTACTGAGTGGCGTCCAAAATTTCTTCTCTACTTGCTCAAGTCGAAGCTCATGCTTACTCAAACGTAGAAATATGAACTGAATGAAAAATTTATGCGAAGTCATCTCCTCAGATACTAACTTGATAACAAATTGTACAATAAAAATTTAAAAAAGAAAATGAAAATAAAATTAGTCAGTCAAAAGGACTAGTTTTACTAGCCTTTTCTTCGCTTCAAAATTTTTAGTGAATCTCCAATTTCAAGCTGAGCGAACATCTATATAAGCAATAAACACATGTTACATATATATAAACTCAATTGTTCTCCAACATTCAATTTTTTTTTAAAGTCAAAGACAACAGAAAATTTTTCTACACAATTCACCACCCAAACAACCGCCTTTATAAGAAGTCAGGACTGCAGCATACGAGCGGCAAAATTACGGAACACTTACGATGTCGTCAATTTTGAGTATGGAGCGCACGCACTCGGCAGAGAGCGAGATGGCGGACGAGGAAACGAGCAGCGGCTGCAGCACCTTCTCGTCCACGATGTTGCTGATCCAGCCCTGTAGGCAGCGGTGCAAACTTCAAAACTAGGTAGATTTCTCAGCCAAGTGAGGTTCAAATTAGAAGGTGTGAAGTTATAAGACAAATTTCATTTCTCATACACATTGATTCCAAAACTGGAGAGTGTAAAAACGAAGTTATGAAAGGCTCTCCAATAATGGTTTAAATTGAGAAAATGTTTACGGGTCTCTTAAATTAATACTGACAATAGACATCCCAAAAAATAAATTCCTGAACATTCTCAACTCTTAACAAATCTTTATCCAACTACTTGACTGCAAGATAAAACGAAACACATGAGCCTAATCTGGCGCTAAACGCAATACATTGCCTTCGTAGTATACCAGGAATGAATTCCCACCTTCCCACTTAGAACTTGTACCATCACTGGAAGCTTCAATTCTGCAGGTCCCATTTAGCCTTAGCTAGACGAGAATAAAGCTCTAAAAAACGTTTAGGCTACTAAGAATCGCGCCGAACAAGCTCCTATTTTGTAAGTCAAGATTAGATTAGTCGTTAGTTTAAGCCTCCCTACCCGCAGCAACAAATGCGATCCAAAGAGAGGAAGGAGGAAGGCACCATTTAATTTGGAGTTAAGAAAACGCGGAATCTACGCAGAAAAGGCATAGAAACAGTAAGTTGTGAAAGAAGATGGTGAAGCAAGACCAAAGTTAAAGAAGAAAGTTGTAAGTGCTGAAAAGCAGGACAGCAGTGAACCGAAAAAAGGTGGTCCTTAACATAACAAAAACATTTTATTTCAACAAAAAAGAAAGCCTACCTAACTCTTAGCTCGGGCCCACACATTGTCCTCCTGGGAGCGCTAATTCCCATAGATATTCTGTAAGTCAAACTTAATCTTAGCTAGAAGAGGATAAAGCCCAGGCAGCAAAGATTAGATTAGATGTTAGTTCAAGCCTTCCTAACCGCAACAGAGGCATTCCAAAGAGAGAAACACAAAGGCACCATTGAGTACGGAGTTAAGGTAACAGGGGAACGCTGATTCCCATATGCACAAGGGAGCGTTAATTCCTATAGATACAATAGTTGTATCGCCTTGAGAGGCCCAGGTAGCTAGGAACCAGGCAGCAACTGAAGACGAACCTTCCTGACGTTGATGCCAGCGTTGGTCTCCCCCCTGGCGTGCCTATTCCTCAACTCGGTCACCGTGCTTATGGGTGTCAGACCGGCGTTCTCAGCCAGGATGCTGGGGATCACCTCCAGTGCTTCTGCAAATACTCTGCACGCAAGGCGAAACAATGAAAATATAAGCACAATTGCATCACAAAAAAATAGAATGAAGAACTCTAATTTATACCTATATGTCAAGATTTTTGTGTGAAAGCACAAGCCATGCAAATAGATGTACATAAAAAAAATTAAAGTCCTCCGTATGCTTTGAAAACTACGTCTGTTTTCAGTTACGGCTTTTCATGTACGCAACTGAGGGCACACTTAATTAGCTAAACTATAAATTCAACATCATGGTGAAACAAAATTTTTGTAGGCTCTACATTTAGATGGGAAAATATTTGAAATATAGTAGATAAACGATGAATGGAACTATTACAGCAAGTAGGAGAGTAACATTTGGCCGTGCCTCAATTAATGAATTAAACTATAGATATTACACCAGTGTTGGGCCAAAGTATCAAGAGGAAACATTTCGGTGTTGCGTTCAATGAGACGAGTGTATCAACAAGCCACATCTAACACAATGGGCAAAGTTACACTTCCTATGGAGAAACTTAAAAATATTTATAGGAAATTAATATTTCTTTGTGATCAACCTTCCTCACTTCCTCAGCTTAATGATAAAAGCAAATCATAAACAAGAAATTTTTTTTCAAAGAAATAGTATTAAGTAAGACAGAACGCTGCAATTATTCACGCACATCCCAATGCAAAAGAATTCTTACCATTTTCATGAAAATTAATTCACCAAGACGATTCTGCTGGTCATCACGCATATCCCAAAGCAAGGGAATTTTTCCCATCTCCATGAAAATTCTCACTGAGAGGATGCTGCGAATCATCAAGCGCAACCAAAAGCAAGATTATCGTTTTAATCCCATTGGAAACAAACTAACAAAAAGGATGCTGCAAATCATCACGCACATCCCAAAGCAAGAGAACTGTTACCATCTCGTAGAAAATGACCTCACAGAGAGGAAGTTTACCTGAAGCAATAGGCGTCCATGCCTTGCAAGGTCTGGCCGTAGTTGGTGAGCCTGACGGCGAGCTCTGCCTCAGGGGCACCACCGCCTGGCACGAGGTAGCGCTTCTTCACCAGACACCTGATGACGCAGAGCGCGTCGTGCAGAGAACGCTCAGCCTCCTCCAGCACCTGAACAACGGACACAAAGTTACTAAAAGGCGATGCGTTCCTGGTATAATTGCAAATTAAAACAAGGCTATTGCATTTCAGAAGTTGTTTTTAACTAGGTGCACGTTACAACACTTTTGCTGATACTTGAAGGCAGACTGAGAAGCTGTGTATTCAAGTTTTTGATGGAATACTTGAAATATTCTCAACTCCGACTGTGACTTCATAGATTCTCCAATATCCGTCTCATGAATTGATAGCGTCCTACAGTAGTAATCTGAAAGAGTACAAAACATAAGCCCTGACAGCATTCATTAAATACTGAACCTAAATACTACTCTAAAATTAAGTGACTGGTTTACCCTATCTGTGTACCAGCACTTTTCAAATTAGGAAGAGATTTCTCCACATGAATTTTGAACAGGCACACCCATTAGTTTTGTCAAGCATATAAATAGCTGAGAAAATGAATCTTCTCTAAGAATCTGAAGGCTACTTTCAAATTTCAATTAAGCAAAAGTTTCGTAGACGAAATTGTTATCTAATTGAAACAACTAGAAACTTCATGCTGTGTTTGTAGAGCAGTTGAAATAGAACTTACTTGGGTGGTTAATTAATAACTCAAGTCTCAGCATTTGACAAAATATTTGACTAGAATCATGTTTATTTCTATTTTAAGATGAAGGCGTTAGCGTTTCATTTGGCAACAAATTTCAAGGATTGGTAACAAAATTATTCTCGTCTTTACGATAGTTCGCCGGAGAATCTTTCAAAAATGTAGAGACCAAAAACGAATGAATATGTTGACCGAAACTCGATTGAGCCCAAGAAAACTTCAATGCAAATAAAAAAGTACGCAATAGAAAACCCTATTTAGTACCTAGTAAAGATAAAAAAAATTTAAAGGAAGCTCGGAATGACCAAGCATAATTCCGGTGTTAACGGGCGTTCTAAAGGTAGTGGTTACCTCCACCTTATAACTTAATACAAAATGTCACGAGTATTCGTACGAACTGCGGCAATAAAATTCACTGAAGTAATCAGCCCCTTCATAAGAATCAACTTCAGCTCCGTCAATCCGAGGTGAGCAACATAGGGATATCAGATACCCTATATTTCTGACTTGCTCGTCGCTTTTATTTCATTTTTCAAAAATTCATTCAACTATTTTTACGCTAACAAAAATATTTTTCAACGAAGTAAAAATCAATTTGCATTTCGAGTGCACTAAAGTATGTAGAACACAAATAACTTAACGCAGACTCGCATTATTTCACTTTCTTATGGGTACATTACAGCCCATATTAAATATGTAATCCTCAATGGGGCCCCCAATCTCGAGCTAAAAGCGAGGTCGGCAAAATTTGTCACATGAGAGAACAAATGAATTTTGAACAAACCTGCTTGTTGCTACCACGCAGCAGGATGCTGACAGCCCGCCCAGAGTTCTGCACTCCCGTCACCGTGACCAGCTTGCTGCCGCCCGTCTGTACCTCCTCGCACAGCTCGGCGCTCCCCAGCACTTCCTGCAAACAAGTACACCAATTGGAGCGATCTGGCAATTATTCAAGAGTCAATTTTAATTTTACCTCGGTTGTATTATTTCTCACTCAAACAAGTTCACCAATTAGAGCAGAGGAAAATGGGACATTTTTTGCAATAGTTGTTTATTCAATGCTCCGTTTCCATTCTGGAGATGTTCTCACAGAAGAAAGGGAAGGCACTTTTTAGTGTGAACTGTAGAAAATGTGGAATCCACATACAAGGTATCAGACAAAATACTCCTGCACATCGAAACAGCAAATTAGGAACGAAAAAAAGAAAGACAAAGAAGAGATTGTGAAGATGGCCTGGAAAAAGAAGGAAGAAATGTGGGAATGGCAGATAAAAATCCCAAAAGCTCATCTACAGCTGAGGTAACATCACAGAATCCTTTCATGAACGCCTGAATTTCATACCCATAAAATTCAACAAAATATGAATAACATACACCACTTGGAGCAATTGCACTTGGTTACTTGAATGCAAAGAAGAAAATATTACGCAACAACCATTACTGTGATTTAACATAAATAATAATTATCACCAAAGCATGCTGGTGACACTACTATTGATACAAGCTATAAGTTCACTGTAATAATACAAAAACTCTCAAGCTCCAATAAGCACACAAGAAATTATTCGCGGTCTCTCCATGAAAGAAATTTAAGCTCCAACAGTGAACCTAGTTCGAACAAATCATGAAAATCAGTCAAGCGCGACATACCGAAGGCTTTCAAGTGTACTAAAATAAACGTTATTGCACATTGAGACCATACGGTACAGTTCAATAGCTGTTACATAATAACACCATATTTTATGGGTGACACAATAAGATATGGAGAGAAAGTTTAATTTATACTTTATACTGATGGAATATATGACATGAATTTAAGGTAACATTTTGAGCAGAACAACGCACCGGCGTGAAGTGGTCGAGAGAAGCAACAGGGCGACAACCGAGGGACTTGCACACGAACTCAATGTCTTCTCGCTCGATGTCCTTCACAACCATGATCTTCTGCTTGGCCAGCAAATGAAGAGCCAGGTCTGAGACGGCATCTCTGTAAGATCAAGGCAATAAAAAACTAGAAATAATTGAATATTGCACTGCTAAGTGGTGGATAAACAGAAAACTTGTGGATGATAAGAAAAAGTGTACCAGAAATTAAAGGACACCGTTGCTTATGCCTAATGGGGAAACTTGAATCAGGACGATGTGAATTGAACAGCCAGCATTCAACTAAAAATAATACTACCATTCATTAACTTCCTTCCTTAATCTTTCAACTCATCACTCCGCAAAGTGTTGTTTGGTACCTGCTACGTCAATGACCAAAGGTCTTTTGATCATTACCTTAATTTTTTTACCTCTAATGGCACCTATGTATTGGGAAACTGCACTTTTCAATTCTACATGAAATTGTGATCGTAACGTTGTAGCAGTAAACTCCCCATTAACTGTCTAATGGCTGTTGTTAAAAACTAACCGCGTAAGTCGTACATTCGACCACATCGCGGAGTCGTACATCAAATGAGAAGTACAAGACCAATGGCAAAGGCAAAACGCTGCTGAACACAGCAACTATAATAAAAGAATCAAATGAAAGTAAATGAGTAGTTCCGCGTAACTTCCATCCGAATTTCAGTGATATTACGTGTCAGTGATCCAAAATTACGTATTTGATGTGTTGACACATCCTAATTTATATCGACTTGTGAGGGATATTCATTGAACATACTTTCTGATTTCAACCAAGTATTGAAGGAGAGAATAACAACTGCAACAATACAGCATTTGAAAGATCATCAAGACTGTTGTCCAGACAGGTTTCAGCAATTGTGACCAATTTAATGCTTATTCTGAAAGTTTGTTGCGCTGAAATTTTGTGTTAAGGAACGATTTTGGACGACCTCATAGTATATACAACCAATATGATAAGAAAAATGGAGCTAAGAAATTATCACACGTAACTCGTATGCTCCAGTGATAAAATGAGGACTTTAACCTACTGATGTTAAAAGGAAGTTTGCGAGTACAATATTAATTTCGTTTAAATTGGCTAACTAAACGGCGCGAGCAAATGCTGCGTTCAATCAAGCCCAAATACGTTTCTGTTTTCTGTAGTATCAAAATAATTACAGTAAACTGACTTTCTTACACACTCAGAGAGAGAATATAGCAATGTATTTCTTCTCGGATTTAATAAAGCCAGGTGAACCCAGGCCAGAGCCGCCAGTCTCATTCTATAAGAAATCAACGATAGATTGAAAATAACTTATTTCGCCCTTTCAATTCATCAAAAATGAAGCGAAATTTTCGCCTGCAATAGTGACGGCACAATTTCTGAGAGCAGGCTTTGAAATGTAAAAGGCATTGGCAAGTCAACGCCGTGCATTTCCTAGAAGTTTCGTTTTTGACATCATGCTGACGTGAACTAAAACATAAGTCGCGTATGAAAACACAATAAACTCAAAATAGTTCTTTTTCACATATCTAACACAGAGGACGTAAATGAGCAGACACCTGTCTCAACTTATAATCACCTCATTACAATACAAAAAATTACTAAAAAGCATCACTGTTTCGAATCACGCTTAGGACTAAAATTTTTGAAAAGAAAAACAAAGAAAAAATCGATATTTTACGATATAAAAACTATAAAAAATAAAAACCAATAATAAAAATGTAACATTAAATCATAGAGATAATAGTAAATGTAATTACAAATAAAATGAGCCCTAAGCCAAGTCGGTACGTCAATAAACATGAGCTGCAATGGCCCTAGAAATTTGACCAAAAAATTCCGCAGGTGACAGGATGAGAAAAAAAGTAACGTTGTCTCCCACCTCGACAACTGGTGGGTAACTGACGAGTCTTCTCGAGTCATGAGCTCTGCTTGGCTAATTGCTAAGTAGTTTTGACCTGTAAAAACGGCGCTTTCAACAGTACTTTTTAAAGCGAAGAAAGCACTGGCTGATTTCTGGCCAATAATGTAGCTCTGCGTCGCAGCGCGGCCAATAACTACGTAACTTCGACGATCGATATCGCCCGAACGATTTTATCTAGGAGTATAAAATTCGAAATAAAGCACAACAAAGCCTTTGCACACGTATTCAAACAAAAAAAAAAAAAAAATTATTTTAAAAAAATGTGAGAGAATCCACTAAAGAGAAGCAGAATCTATGCACAAAGTGCATAGAAACATTAAGTTTAGAAAGAAGCAAGATAAAAGTTGAAGAAGAAAGTAGTAACATATAAATCATAGACCGGCTATGAAAAGAGCGAACTCACCTGAGGATGGACTTCTGTATGAGGAGCACATTGCAGCCAGCTGCCTTGATCTTCTTGGTGATGTTGAGGATGTACTGGCGCTCCTCACGCAAGATCCGGTCCATGGCAGAGTAATCCCGCACTATTACAGTGTTGTCCATCTGACAATCAAACGTACGAATTTCATTTAAAGCATGGAATTTGGCAGAGCAGATTACGCGCCACAGCACGCTTAGCAAGCTAGTAGCAAATATTGATTGGTGACTTCCTAAACTCTTTAGTAGGTGGCTTCCTCACCTCTCTAGTTGGTATCAATATATGAGTTTAGATTAAGTTATAATTCAGTTTAAGCATTAATTTGGAACATTGAAGTCTAAATTACACATCTCTGCACTATGAAACGCTGTGTGCTAGTCACGAATGTAGAACGAAAATGGCATCGATGCTCTAGATTACATTCCTTGCCAAATATGCATCGAGAAGAAACGAGCTAAGATTATTTTCCCCCATTCATTATACTACAGAAATATTGTCTCTCTAAGGAAAGCCTGTCATAACATTCCTCCCACTTCGACAAATCAAAGGGGGGAATAAAAATTTTCTTACTGATTGAGTGTCTTTTTCTTGGTAACAGGGTTAAACATCGAAAGCCAGGTTACATTGCATGCACTACCTGGATTTTCTTAAATGTAGCTTCTTCTTTGGACACTTCCTGCATTAAATCAAGAGTAAACACTGATAGTACACTGAATGAACTACAAACCAAATATATGACAATAAAAAATGCTAGAACATCTATCTCGATGCACTGTCAGAACGAACCTAACAAAAGAGCTGCACCTTACGAGTATTTTGCACTCATGATACGAGTACATGAACCGCTAGGCATTGTACTCATAGAGCGCATGAACGTAACTAGTGATCCTGGAAAAATTAGGCAGCTACTCTCGTTCATTTCTCAAGTAAAAAGCTGTCTACTAGCCAACCAAACCAATCAAGAGTAAGTTTCGATTAAAACATCCTACAGAGTTCAAGACAGATAAATGGGACCAGTGTGTAGACTAAGGAAAACTGCTGCCAGTTCATTACAAGCAAAATTACAGCAACGTTGATAGTGTGTATAGGCCTAGTACAATAACAAATGTTTACAGACTAAAACTTACATCAGTTTTTGGTGGGGATATACAGAACTGGATGAGACCAATCTTGGCCTTTTCAATTTTATTCGGGCCTCCAAAGCCTTGCGTTTTCTGGGTGAAAATGATACCATCGATAAGCTTAGAGTCCTCAACAGTTTCTCCGAGCTTCTTGACAATGCGGATGTCCTTAAGGTCAACATTGGTATCCTTTGCAGGGTCCACCAGACGGCACACAGCGTCCACCGCCATGGGGGCAAGCATGCCGCTGTGCTCGTGCACCACCTGCACGAGTAGAGTTCAGTAAGCTTTAATTATTACACCTTCAATTTTTGTCTATTCAATATTTACTGTTCTATTGCTCTCATATCAGAAATATTAACTATTCTACTGCTCTCGTATCAGAAATATTTACTGCACTTGCATCAAAAGTATTTGTTGTACTGTTCTAGCATCAGTGCGTTTCGAGAGACCTAGGACAAAAGGAGCTCAGTTCCTGGTTCTTTGATTAGAATTAGCCTGAGTTGTTCTCCCGCCATTGTCATGTAAACATGTTAGGTTGTGCTTATTTGTCGAAATTTTTCTCAATAAGTGTGTTCACAAACCAAGTCTTAGTGAAATCACGTTTGGAAGATTCATAATAATCTTCTATCTTACTGTTGCATACTTGATGTGAGGAGCCAACCACATAACGCAACGGATTTACACCATGACTTGAATCAAGCACCGTATTATTAGGATAATAAAAAAAACAATGCCTCAGTTTTAGTTGTAGTTTCTAAAAGAAGTATAATTTGAGGGTCAACTGTGCTATTTACGATCTTTCATCTTCTAATTTCTTCCTCTTTTGATACAATGTGCCTAAACACTTCACATAATCATGGTAGATACAGACTTGCTAAGCGCAAAATCAACATTAAAACAACTAGCACCGTTTCCCTGTATCAGGCACACAGAAATTACCTCAAAGTTGACAATTTGAGATCAATGACCTTGAAGTTACCTCTACACAACACTCAAGATAACCCTTACCTTGGAGTTGAGGGCAGTGTTGGCACTGTTGAGAAGAGCATTTCTATCACTGAGGTCTACAGGGATGGCCATGCTCTCCAAAACGGACAGGGCCTGCGTGCTGAAGTGCAGGAGGGAATCGGAGATGCGCGAGGGATGGATGCCTCGGGCAAGCAGCTTCTGAGATGCCTCCAACAGGGCACCTGCAACATAGAAGATTTTTTTTTAGATTAGGAAAGTTAGTTTAAATGTCTAACCTCAACAAAGGTGTTTTAAAGAGAAAAAGGATAAACGTACTATTTAGAACGGAAAAGGCTTATTACATAAGTTAGTTTAAGCCACCCTTACTAAACAAATGTGAACCAAAGAGAGAAAGGCTTCTTTTAGCATGGAGTCAAAGAAACAGAATCTATCCCGCACAAGATCCAATGGGAATGGAAATTGTAAGTTAAAAAACAATGTATGAAACTTGATTAAAGTTGAAGAAGAAGGAAGTCCTGAAAAACAAGAGAGCAGTGAATTGAGAAAAAAAAGACGGCCATGATAAAATAAAAATTACTCTATTTCAACAAAACGAAGTCCAACCTAACCTTCAGCTCAAAACCTCATATCCACCCCCTTGGAGTGCTGCTTCCCAGAACACAAAAGTTGTTCTTCTCCTGGACAGTGCCACATAAATTTTGTACTGGACAAGCAAGCAACCTACAACTGTGTAAATTCCCTTTTGAGATGCAGTGAAATTATGCAAGTTCTCAACATGCACGAGTTGTATTCACCAATTCATCTTTAAAATTTTAATGAAACTTGTCTCAAGAGTTAAATATCAGGTATAATCTCTAGTAATAGTTTGCTTAAAAAAACTAATCTAAAAGTAATTTAAAAATCCCAGGCATTTAGTTGAGAGAATTGAATGGCTGTAAGTGAGTTTTAGCCTCCCTAACACAAAGACAAAGATGATCAAACAGATGAAAGATACAAGCACTATTTAGCATATAGTTAAGGGAACGTGGAATATATGCACAAGGCGTGTTCTTCACAAGATACCGTGCACACAAAAACACAAGTTTATAAACAAGATAAAAGTTGAAGAAAGTCAAATGAAAACCCAGGCAGAAGTGAAGCAAAAAAGATGGTCCTAAACACAAAAAGGATTTTATTTCAGCATAAATAAAGTCTTCTTAACTCTCAGCTCAGGACCTTTCATTTCCTCCTGGGAGTGCTAATTCCCATAGATACAATAGCTGTACCTCCCTGAGGGTTTTTTAAAGTCACCAGCAATTGTGACCAAACTCAAATATTTATCTCAAAGTTAAAAGAAGCACAAATACATTCTAAACTATGAGAAATTAAATATTTAGCATTGTTCTCAATTGTTCCAACCCTACTTAGGTGAGCAACGTAAAATTTAATCGAGAAACAAATAAAAGAGTGTGACAATCAGAGTCTGAAGCAGAACATAGACGTTAGCCTCAACATGGCTTCAGGCCTGATCTTAGAAAGTTCCATGTTCTTACAGAATTCTGTTTTTTGCTGCGGACTGCATTACCTGCAAGAATAACAACAGATGTGGTGCCATCACCAGCCTCTGCGTCCTGAGCCTTGGAGAGCTCCACGAGCATCTTGGCAGCAGGGTGCAGCACCTGTGAGGGGTAGTTCATGTTAGGAATATGCAATATTTCATGACCAGAAATGAAAAATTTCCATGTTTTATTAGGAATAGAAATCATTTTTATAGGTAGGTTACTGATTGAAATACTATCCACTACCACCCATAACTCCTTAAAATCTGACAACATACATTTATTAATGATTGTAGTGATTTAAAAACATTTCTGTACACAAGGGGTAATAACGCATTTGTCATCAACACAGTCATCAAGCATTTTTCTTCTTATAACCTTATCATTCAAAGATTAGATTTGTCTTGTTATTTTCTTTTTAATAATTAATGCATGATGTGATACACAAAGATACAAACACGCAAAAGCAATCGTGTCATGGCATTTACGAGTACCACATGTACATTTTCAGTTTAGAGGGATATAAACTCAAATAAAATGGGTCATAGCAAAAAGAATAGGTCATTGCTAAAATGCAAAACAAAAATTTAAATAGAAATTCTCAAGATTGACTGGCTGTGAATTATAATACAAGCTTACTTCCTATCTTAGTTTCAGAGCAAAATCTGGAAAATATTTTTTCCAGAATTTTTTAGATAAAATGCAATATTTGTATAGAATTTCAATAATTAATTTACAAGAAACTTCATTTGTTGTAAATACATTTATATACTGTGTTAGGCACAAAGTTAAGTTCTTGAACACAACATAACTACAAATTTCAATATTTTATTAAATGCTTTAATTTTGAACTCACATTCCTTCCAATGCTAACATAACACACTAATTGAGGAAAAAAGATGCACACTCAAAATGTTTCCACAAGACAAATTACAGTTTTAATTTAATAAAATTACATCATTTTGCAAGCTGGGTATAAAAATGGTGAAGAATTAATAAAGCTCACCTTCATCTGCTTGAGAATGGTGGCGCCGTCATTAGTGATGGTAACTTCACCTTTCTTGTCTTGGATCATCTTGTCCATGCCTCTGGGGCCCAGAGAAGTTTTGATGGCATCAGCAATTGCTGTAAATAAAATATCCAGAGTAAGAGTAGCAATATTCATAAAAATCTATCTAAATTATTAAAAGTGATGAATGTGCAATCAATTAAGCTTTACGCAACTTATTAACTGATAATATTAACGGTAATCAAACATTTTTATAATTTGCAGCTGCAGTAACAAACTGTAGATTGAACTGAAAAAATTAACACAGAGTAAAAAGTAATACCTAGAAGTTAACACTAAATTCTAAAATGTAAACTATAAAGGGTTTGAAGCTCATACAGTACACTTATACACCGAAATTTAAAAAAAAAAATAAAATCATGGTATGCAATTCTTTACACATTAGTAAAATTGAACTACAGTAAAACTAATTGTATTTTTATAAACTAAAATTAGTTAGTAGAATGTTTTATTATTATACAAATCAAAATCATGTTTTTTATATGCATTTTTCTTTTCAAGAGGAAGAATGAGACTAGAGGGAGCGTGACAAACCTCCGACTACATTCATTTAACAACTCATCTGCAAGACTGCTACTGGAGGAACGCAAAGTTCTGAATGAATGCGACTCATCTAATTAAAAGACAATTTTATACCTTATGTCTTATTTTAATTATTTTATATCTTGATATACGTCTTTTTAATCAAATTATTTCATTAGAAAAAGGAAGCTTTACAAACAGGTAAGTTTTTTGGTAAAAAAAAATTCTTTAAAGTTGATCATTTTTGTTCTCTGTGAAGTGGCCACAGAGAAAAATTAACATCTTTCCTATGAGAATTCATTGCTGTTCACCCAAGTTCAGGCCACAAATTCCCCTCGCGCTCCAGAGAAGGAACTACGGAGAAGTTCCAACGACTTTGTTGAATTGTTTCTCCTGGGCCGTTACTACATGGCAGCTTGTATGCAGAAGTAAAGCTTGCACCGTGCTGTAAAATGGTTAAATGGTAAATTCCATTTTTCCTTAAGAGAGCGTTGTAGGAGACTATTTTTCAGTGAAAATTTGATAGTAACATTAAGTTGAAGCAAACTAACTTTTGCCAATCAATATGGCAACTTAAAATGAAATATTAGGCATGAAGAATAATAATATATGCTTGAAATGGCAGGACATTTCCAAGAGGTATTTGGAAATAATTTTCTTATTTGGTTCACATTTGTAAATAAAATGCAATTAATATTTTTCAGTATCCTGTACACAAAGAAATCTATGTAAGTGAAGAAATTCATCACAAAGATAATTGCAGTATTTATGCACGTAATTGACCGTAAATTAAAAAATTAATTGATGTCCGATAAAACTACTCTGCCCAAG
The DNA here is from genome assembly GCA_014220935.1 of Platorchestia sp. MABIK. Lineage (NCBI taxonomy): Eukaryota > Metazoa > Arthropoda > Malacostraca > Amphipoda > Talitridae > Platorchestia > Platorchestia sp. MABIK. Next base: position 7,881 of record JACJUY010009801.1, on the reverse strand, counting down.
ATTTTGCTGGATATTTCTTGATGAAGTTTGATAGAATAACCTGATGGCATTTCATACTTCAAAAAATTAGAAATTGCAATCATGGTAAAATACAATTTTTGATGGGCACATTTGTGTCCAGTAAAGCCAATTGATACATTACCTTGCATGACATATGCAAGGTAATGTATTAGATTTTGAAATTCCAGTTTTAAGGTTGACCAAATATTATCTTACTTAACTAATTTTGTTGTTCTTCAATATCAGAAAACTGAAATTGCTCAAAATAATGCTATTAATAACCATAAGCATGCTTTTCAGTTAGTGACAACATTGAATTTTCCATTTATAATTGCTGCCAGTGCTCTCACATACAAGTAACCAACCATTGCCACGGTATATACCGTAATTGCAGTAGTCATTGCTCATTGCGCCTAGTTGCTGACAATAAATTGTGTCAGTACTCAGTAAACTATTGAAGGTTGAAAGGTGAAGGTACAAGTGTCTGAAGCGTTTTTACTTACTTTTATTCTGATTCAGTAAGTTTGTCTATTGTAGTTTTTTACCTCTTTTATTCATAAATAATCAATCTTTTAAGGGGATACTCTGCAGAATGCGCAGCAGTTGTGTAATTAATTTGAAGGTTTGCAGTATTTATATATGTATATACACATGCTGGTATATTGCCTTACGTTCTGAGGACCACAGTAAAAATAAGTTTAAAACTTGTTTTGTTTAACAGCAACTTGCACAGTACAAATGAGGTTTTAAGATTTGAATCAAATGCTTTCCCTATAGTTTAATTTTGCTCCGAGAGGATTAACTGTGCACAAGAGTTTGGTTGAATAAAAAAAATCAATTCTTATCTTCTGAGATTCAACAAACTCTAGTAATTAACAGCTTATAACTTTTTGTAATAAATGCAAATATTTCTAAGTTTTGCTGTGCCTTACCCAAGAGAAAGCAAACTTATGAACAATTCTTCCGGACTTCCAAAAAAGACACAGTTTGACTGTGCATAAAAAGCGCAAGTAGTTGGAGACTAAAAGTTGAGATACATTCATTTCTAGTGCTTTGCTGATCTCTTTGATCTAAGATGTTTTTATTTTCAAAACTTTGTGATGACGCTCATAGAACTCAAATGATTGATTACTATTGCAGGAGAAAGGTTCAAAATATAATCATGGTAGTTCTGCATATTATGCAATTTAATTTTGAGACTAACAAAGAGGAGCACAATAATTAAACCAAGAGAAAGGAAATTAAAAACATTATTCGATAAAAGATAGGTGGTCAATATGCAGTTTAAACCGTTTATGGAAATAAAAAATTCCATTCCCACTAATCACTAAAGGAACACATTTAAGAACATTTTACATGAATGACGTTCTGCTCGCTGATGCGTTATCTTTGAACTATTCAACTTTGAATTTATAGGAACGTTGTTTATAAAAGTGAAGGAACGGACACGTAAATATGCTGTAATATGGTTTTGACGTAATGATGGGCAAGGTTAGGGTAGGTTACGTTAGGTTAGTTAAATAAATTGACCTAAAATAACATAAATCAACCTAAAATAGCTTACCTTAACTTCCCCAAACCGAAGCTGTTATTTCCGCCAAGAAGTGGGCGTGTCCCGCCAGAGAAGTGGGCGTGACCCAACAATGCGGCGACTAAGCAACCGACCATATAATGTTATTCCTATCTGAATGTAATTATTGTTCTATCTCAAAAATAACGCATCAGCAAGCAGAATGTCATTTGTGTAAAACGTTTTTAAAAGTGTTCCTTTAGTAATTCTCTGGAACGGAATTCAGTCAATATTGAATTTAGGCCTTTCACGGAAATTGAAAATTCCGTTCTGAAGAATCACTAAAGGAACACATTTAAAAACGTTTTACACGAATGACATTCTGCTTGCTGATGCGTTATTTTGGAGTTTTTCAACTTTGAAGTTATAAGAACGTCATATATAAAAGTGAAGGAACGGACACGTAAATATGCTGTAATACGGCATTAACGTAACAATGGGCGAGATTATGGTAGGTTAGTTAAATATACTAACCTAAACAAACAACAAATCAACCTAAAATAGCTTACTTTAACTTGCCCAAACCGAGCCGTGTGAATTTCCCGCCAAGAAGTGGGCGTGTCCCGCGAGAAAAGTGGGCGTCGCCAAACAATGCGGCGACTAAGCAACCGACCATATAATGTTATTCCTATCTGAACGTAATTATTGTCATATCTCTAAAATAATGCATCAGCGAGCAGAACGTCATTCGTATAAAACATTTTTAAATGTGTTCCTTTAGTGATTCTTCAGAACGGAATTTTTAATTTCCGTGAAAGGCCTAAAATCCATATTGACCCGGAATTCTTAATTTTTGTGAGCGCATTACACCCAATATTCACCAAAAAATTTAATAATTCATGGTTGGTTTTCATTGGACAACAAAAAGTGTTATTGTAAGCTTTTGTGACCTATGCACAAACAAGCACAAGATACCAATCACCATCTCAGCCATGACAAGAAGCAGACTAACATGCCTATGATATTCCAAGTGAATCTCTAATTCTGGAGCAACTGCCAGATTGAGATAGGTCAAGCATTAGGGTAGAATTGCTAACACTGGTTAGACTAATTTCAAAAAACTAATGCAAATCTGTGCCAGGAAAATTTCAGAATAACAATTTTAGTCCAGTTGCCTAGTTGTTATCGAACAAGTTCTACATGCAAAATTACCAACAGGGCACAATAGACTAATATTATTTTCAACCCGGCAAATTCAGTATGACTTAATGAACACTCAGTTATACCAATTCAAATTAGAATACCTGACTTAGCCTGTGGATAAACATCTGATAAAAAATTATGCAATTCATGGAAATTATGTTAAAAAATAACACATTCAGTTCTGAAATACATATTTATTATTCAAAGTAACAATGGAAATCAGGTTTACGATAGAAATAACTAAGATTAACTAAATCGGCTACTTTTACACTGAACTTACCTTTAGCAGCAGTTATGTTGCTGCTTCTTATTTGGGCTGGCTTTTCCTTATCCTTAAATTCAGCCCGCTTCGCAGGAGCAGATGACTGTTTTAAATTCATGACGATTTAAACGCTACACAACTGCTAAACAAGAACACACAAATACGTGACTTTGCACTTGCAAGTGACACTATATTATCCTGCAATAGCACGAGGCGCACCGGTGGACCGCGGTGACTAATACAGATGTTGTCGAACAATTCAGACTCAAAACATGTGCAGCTGTCTCTTTAATGGACAAAAAATCAACATTAAAAAAATAACTTTCGTCATTAGAGGATTAAAATTCTACATAAACCTTTCAGGCAGTGAAATATTAATGAATTTCATTTAATAATTTTTTTGTTCATCATCCAGGTAGCGTCAAAAAACTATCGTACGTTTGGATGGAACTTCGTGAAACTTCCAGGCGAATTTGACATGTAGAAGAATTCGATCTTGTTACTTCTATAGAAAGCAAATACTTCTTTGAGCTTGTTCATGTCTTTCCAATACCAGATGAGTTCATTTAAAATATGTTTATAATGGAGATTGATTGGCTTCTGGATAAATTAGTTTCCTGGAGATATTCTATGAGACATTTTTACCTTTAGAGTGAATAACTCCGCTCCGAAGTCATGAGGTCATAAACGAAGGCCTCGGATAGACCTTGGATCATAAACTCCGAAGTTTTTATTTCCTCATGTAGTTCACGAATTTCACTGATTGAATATTTCTTATCCACCGGGAAAGTTTGCATGCTGTGGAGCAACTGATAATGAAAGAATTTTTGCCTAATGTCAGATGAACGGTAGCTTTTGATATCATTTGTGGTTTTGGATTCTTATAGTTTGTTGAGAAAGCTTATATTTGCATTACTCAGAAGGAGGTGTAAAGAAGAGAATCCGTGTATTGTGAGAGGAAAACGGTCCTGTATCAAGGTCTATCCGAGTCTATTGAAAAAAGAAGGACATGAACGCTGTTTTCAAATTTATTTTTGCCCGCAATCTTGGCCGCAAAGCTGTCGTGTTTGCTACTCCTCTTATTCTATCTTAATTAAATTTTGATCTTAATTTTTACGAGCCTGCGCTGGTGATATGATTTCTTGTATGATAGTTCGCATTATCTGTATATATATAGAAGTAGCTAAAATGCGTCTTCCAAAACGACCCCTTTTTTACCCTGTTTTTAGGGAGAAAGACTGTGTTAAAGTTTGTGTTCGCGCGAGTGGTCGAAATTTGGCGCGCCGGTTCTGAAAACAACTCTACTTCTCGCTTCTGAAGCAACTTAAGTACCTATGCATATCACTCAATGTCACTATGTGGTATAAGATATATGTATATTCGTATATCATTATACGTCAGAAACACTTTGGGCTCATTTTTATACAGTTAACGGAAATCATAAACTGATAATTTGATCGCCATGGGGCTTCAAATTGAATCACTAAATTTTTCTGAAGATTACTCGATTACCATGGTCGAAGTCGCCTCAAATAAAGCAGATCAAGTGTTGACGTATGAGTACGCTTTAACCTGCCTTGTTAGGAGTTTCATAAACTCCGAAGTTTTTATTTCCTCATGTAGTTCACGAATTTAAGCAGAAGTTTTGATGTTTAAAATTAGGCAATCTAGAGTAATGAGATAACGAACTTCATATATAACAGTTGTAATTTTAGAGACGCTAAATTACTCTTTATATTGGCTTTGAATGAATTCACTGATTGAATGTTTCTTATCCACCGGGAAAGTTTGCATGCTGTGGAGCAACTGATAATGAAAGAATTTTTGCCTAATGTCAGATGAACGGTAGCTTTTGATATCATTTGTGGTTTTGGATCCTTATAGTTTGTTGAGAAAGCTTATATTTGCATTACTCAGAAGGAGGTATAAAGAAGAGAATCCGTGTATTGTGAGAGGAAAACGGTCCTGTATCAAGGTTTATCCGAGTCTATTGAAAAAAGAAGGGCACGAACGCTGTTTTCAAATTTATTTTTGCCCGCAATCTTGGCCGCAAAGCTGTCGTGTTTGCTACTCCTCTTACTCTATCTTAATTAAATTTTGATCTTAATTTTTACGAGCCTGCGCTGGTGATATGATTTCTTGTATGATAGTTCGCATTATCTGTATATATATAGAAGTAGCTATAAAATTGCTAACCCAGCGACTTGCATGTTCATTCAACATGCTGTTTTTTTTTGCATCAATTGGCAATTTTTAACCGTAAACATTATTTCGGTATAATACATCATCAAACACAGGAGTCATTGTCAGTAAATATTTCAGAAATAAAAAATGATCATAAGATGTGCTGTGATTTCTACTTGAATCATCAATTTCTCAATCTTTGACACGTCTGGAAGTCATTGATCTACAAGTGTCTTTGTTGACAATCTGTCTCTTAATTACGATAGCGCTCTTTAAATGTTTTCTTTAGTTGATTGCAGAATCCTGTCACATATTTTGACGGCTATATCAACCTGAAGAAATACAGTTATCAAGTATTAGATTGCAGTGAATGCCATCAGTGAATGGTAAATGGGGACGAGGTATTAGTTTGTCACAGCAAGTTCTAATTTCATTCTTCCTTTCGTTTTATTGCAAAATGTTTTGATTAACCTTATACTGCAATCCTTTTCTCATTCACAATGATGCCCACACACGATAGCGCTAACGACAGAATGGATGAATTTTTCTTCAAGCACACATTTTACAAGATGAAGCACGATAAGATTTCATTCATTTCATTACCAGTTTTTTCTCCGTCAAACTTGATGAACACATTTTGATCGAATTAAATGGCTATAAATGTTACTCTCTCGAATGGTTTCAATTTAAAATTTCTTTGCGATACAGCAACGTCTGAAAAATTGAAAAATTACGTATGTTGTTCACAGAATTTCTTCATATTTACTTCATATTTTTCACAATTGTTTAAAAATCTTCTCCTACGTAAAATTTGTACGGGCTGAAAAGATCAAATACTAAATATAGCCTATTCTGCTAAAAAAAAGTCGATCGTTAGAGCTTAAAAGCTTCGACGGATGAAGGAAATACAGGAAAAAATTACACACATTTTAC
>JACJUY010009800.1:0-19045 GCA_014220935.1 Platorchestia sp. MABIK | reverse complement strand
TCACTTGCCCCTGCCACTCACTTGCCCCCTGCCACTCACTTGCCCCTGCCACTCATTTGCCCCTGCCTCACTCGTAACTGCCACTCCCCTGCAGGAGAGCTGTACGTGCCCGTGCCACTCTCCCCCCACTCCTCTGCCCAAGTCGCCGCCGCTGCCGTCCCTAAAAATCGTAAGTAATGCAAATATTCTTGGGCAAGTTAGAGATATAATTTATAACTGTAGCTGTGAAAATTTTAATGAGTAAGTATTAATAATGATGAATTCAAAATGTAGAATATAATTCACAGGTATGGCGGAGAATTAGTGTGATAAGGAAGAAAGATTTGCTGTAAGTTATAAGGGAGTTTAAAGAGTAATTTTCTTTCTGTTAAATCCTGTAATTTGTTTGCCCCTCGTTAATTATTACATACCTCTGCTGTTAACACTTTAGATATTAATTCCTTGCATCAAAGTTAATTGGATTGAGTTATTTTTTAAACAAAAGCTGTAATTCAAGTTTTTTCATCGTCTTTCTACACCGGCTGTAGATTACTCCCTGTATCAAATCTCTAAATCTACTTCGTTCAACGAAATGAGTAACTTGAACTCTATTTAGCGATGACAATCATACATGCGTTCATGACATTTTTCAGAGCTTTAAAGTTCGATTTATTCCTCAATGAAACTCATCAAACGGAGCTTCATTTATCATTTTACTTGATCGCAGGCATCGCTGATAGCTTGTTGAAGTCTCCATATGAATACAAGTTAGTTTCGGGGTCAAATTAAGAAGAATAAGAGGCTGGACATCTCAGAATTTATTCAGTGTTTTCATCTTGTCGAGTTTCCAACCTTCCTCTAAGACCGCTAAACTCAACCTGAATAATTCTTGGTTCTCATCGTATAATATTTTTTCGACGACTACCTATCGCTGACGACGTGCGTTTCTGAGTTGTCTCCGAAACCGAGTGTAGTTTGGCCAATTTTATTCAGCAAGATACCAACAGTTTCTCCCATTGACTCTTCCAGTAACTAAGTCACTGTCGTGAGCTGAATAAGTGAATTATTCTGAAAGAAAGTTCAGACACGAGCGTATCACAAATTTACTCTGAAAAGAAAGTTCAAATGTTATTTTCAATTCGACTCCCTAATTTCAAATTAAATTCTACATTGCGTCGCAATGCGAATCACATCTATGATCTCGTTGACTGCATTTGGCCATGTGTTGGTCCATTAACCTATTCATCCCTCATGCCTTCATCTCTCCCTTGCATTGATGTGCAGTTCACGGGTATTGTTCTTCGAGCTTCAAATCATGTTTGTACTATAGTCTTCCACTTCGCTTACACACGTTCAAATTTCTATTTTTTCTATTCGGAAAGGGTTTCCAGCTACAAAATTTAACCGAATACTATATAAGCCAGCTTTTAATGTTCCTGTCTTGCAATTTTTTTATTTTAAAGCGGTGAAATCTCCACTCTCACTTCATGTAATCGGTATGATGTCGATGTTTTAGTCGGGAGAATTGAAGATTACCAAAACTCTGTAAACTTGCGAGAAAGCTTTCTGGCCAGACTATAATAGAAGTCATTGGTAAGTATTACACTATCCTTTGTTGGTACCATTTGACGTTAGATTTAGTCATTAATATATCGGTTTTAAGTTTCGTCTTTGAATTCAACGTGAATTTTTTGCAAGAAGGGAATGCGCTCAGCAGGAACACCGAATATCTTCTCTTGGCGTCGTGCACAACTCCTCAACCAATTTCTTTTGCTTCCGTGGCTTTCTGTTAATGTATAAATTAAACTATACGTCTATTAACCACTTTCTCATATTTCTAGAAGTTACTTTTCGAAAAGGAAGAACCCCGAGTTAATTTCATTCACTTTAAAGTAGTTTAGACTTATTCACCGGCGTTATTAAATATTTTTCAGTCCTAACGAAAGTTAGTGTAGAAAGTGCCTACCACAAATTAAACTGCTCTAACAGTGAGAGTCGGCTGTAAATTTCATTTTGTAGATCTGTACGCTACACTTAATTCTATCCTCAAAACTTGTTACATGATAGCAAACGATGTACTAATTGTTCCTCGTGCTCGTCTTCTTGTCTCAGTAATTTTCAATTGCGGAGTAATTTTTTGTATTTAAGCACCTGTTTCACTTTGTACTTATGCCTGTATTTCTTGATATAATTGAACAAGAAAGGGAAAGGAAAAATATTACCCGAGTCTGCCTTGCACCATTTCATGGCAGTCCTGAATTCTTCCAATGCTATCTATATCTTACGGGATTGAGGGCATGGGCTCATTTATGAAAGTACCGGACTGAGAAATCTAACAAAGCTGACACGTTTAGTGGCACTTATTGTTCGAGAAGTCAACACAGCATTTCCTTTCGTTGGAGGAGCATGTATAATTAACAGACAAGCTCAGAAATTTGGTTTACTTTGATATTGGGTATTAAATTTTGTACGAATCAAATTCATAAAAAATTCATTTAACGTTTTCTAAACGATTTCGGGTCAAATTTAGTTTTATTGTTTCACTGTGTAACGAAACGACTGCGTTATTCCAGAATACGGCGTATACTGTAGTGACTAATTTAGGCATTTTTACTGTGTCTCATATTGGACTTCCCATTATCTCAAATCACTGCACATTCACAATTCTTCACTTCATCAGCTTCTTCTACGACACAACCTTCTTCTCGCGCTTCAGAATCTTTGAGTCATCATGCTTTGAAACTGAACACTCCAATAAATTCAGAACCCTCGAGTCCGCAAAGTTTGAAATCTTCCGAGCCACACAATGAAAAGTCTTCAAACTCCGAAAAGATTGAACATCAAAGCCCTCGTAAGATGAAACCTTCGAGCCCTCGCAGGATTGAGCCATCAAGCCCTCAAAAGAGTGAATCTTCGACTCCTCGAAGGCCACATCTTTCAAGTCTTCGAAATACAAGTTCGGGTCAGAAAATTTCTTCGCCTAAAATTCCTATCCGGTTGGAAAGTCTGCGACCTTCTTCTAAAGAATGTTCAACTCATCCGCCGAGCAAAGATCGGAAGCGATGCAGTGGTTTTCAGTTAAACAGCCACAAAAAATGCACACAAGCGCCTCACTCCACAGACAAGACCACCTTCACGTTTGACATGTATTCGTATGGCTCTCAAGTGAACCTTCTGCCAACACCGACTGACGAAGAAAATGCAAATTATTGTCAAGACAGTGAGCGATCGCTTTCTTCTTCGCCTATACTTCAGAGACTGCCATCTGATTTCAGCTCCTGCGATAACCTCCTCATGTCTTCTTCTGACAACCTTCAATTCACGTCGGAAACTTCTCCTACTGATGTCATGACAAAAAGCGATTTTTCAACCAACAGCGATGGGTGTTTCTTTGACAGCGCTTGCGAAGAGTCTGACTTAGACGTGAACTTAAACAATGGGTCCCTGCAGAGTAGCGTTTACGAAAAGCGCCTTAGCGAACTCTGTACCACGGACGACGTTATCGTTTATCGAGCGCCGTCTCGTAACCGGATATCTATGCTTAACAAGAACAGACACGGTGTCTGCTTCAAAGATTTCCAAAACGAAGTTTGCCTTCAAGATCCATGCCAGTCCACCAAGAACATTGTTGATTGCGAAAATTCTGCGTCCGAAGACTGCGTTCGCGAGCCAGAGATCAAGAATTCATCTTGTGAGTCTTGGAAGAAGGACGTTTTGTTCACCTCTGTTTACTAACGTACTGACTGTAGACTAATTCGTGTGTGTTTGCTGACCGTACGCATCTGACGAGTTGATTTTCTCACTACTGATCGAGTGTAGCATTTGTGATGTTCTTTCATGGACTAAACATCTAACTTAGGGAACTGTGCTAAGCGTTGACGGATATTTTAACCTGAGTTGAGAGAAAATGAGATTGAAATACATAACATCCATATCATGACAGACCCGAGCCCATCGTTCGATTTCATAAAATTAGGTTAGATTCATGAAATTCGTGCATCTTCATCATTATTAACCCCCTTACACTGGAAAGAGAAGAGGCAGTCATTTCTTCTTCGGTGTAAATTAAACGTATAGTTAAATTCAAGGTTTCAAACTCGGCTCGCTGGGAATGTTATTTCACCTCTTTATTGCATCACACGATCGTGAGTATTTTATTTCAGATTCGTCACATTACCTTTGCAAAAAGGCTTTGTATAAACAAAATTAATGGGCTTGAACAGTGTCTCAGAGCTGGATGGCAAACTCGTGTTTCATAATTTTTTTTAAATTTGGGAATTACAAGTATGCTAATCTTGTGAAGAGTGTTACAGGAAAGCATTCAAAAACTGAAAGATAACTGATATCCTGTTCACATTTTTGTACTTGTGAACCAACCATCCCATAAGAATATCCTTTGTTACCGGCAGTAGAAACAGCGCTTGTTGTATAAGTTATGGCTAGGAGTAACATATCTCTTTAAAATACCTAATAGCTTGAAAATAGCTAAGCTTCCTAATTGCACTCAGAACTATTGGTCAGCAGCTGAATAGTAAAAATATTCTAATCATGCTGGGATATGTTCAATAAAAACAAAATGGAAAATGAAATTAAAATAGGAGTTGAGAAAATTATTGCAGTTCTACACGCGGTGCAAGACTGCGTGTAACTCGGAATACAAAATTTAGCTTGTCTCACGATGGATAATATGCCAACATTCAAATATTTGTGGATTCTGTAGCTTTAGCAAATTTGATTGCGTGGCCCTTGATAGAAGATGAAATAGTTCATCACATCAACGGCACCTTAACAAATTGCAACAGCAGTCTGATCTATACACTTGTCTCTCCGGACATTTCCCGCTTTCAAGTGTACAGTCAACAATGGAACGTCTTCGTAAAGATCAAGACTTTGAAAAAATCAGGGAAAATGAAACTACATTCTCTTATGAGTTTAGTTCTCTTTGAGATCTAGTACATTTCCAAATTTACCTTCTTGTACATACTTTAGTGTTTTATTTCAGCGCTTTCGTGCTATTTTATGATTAACCTTGTACAAAATTTTTGTATGGGCATACTGTTTATTGCATCATACGTGTAAATAACGTTGTATTCATATTTATACTATTGTTAATTTTTATACGTGTGTTGTTTATGCATAATTTTTTCTTCTGCATTTCGTGTATTTCTCATTTGTCATTAATTTAACCATTAGAAATGTACGTTGACTCGAGAGTATTTTCGTGAAGTAAAACTTAAATTTAACATTCGCAAGTGTTCATGTGAATAAAGCTCTTTTTTATTGTAAATACATCTTGTACAAAGTGTGCTCTCGCCACTTTGCCTTCTACTCCAGGGAAAAGCACAACTTTTCTGTTACTTTCTCTGACAATTCGAGGTCTTTTAAATTCTACATTAACTACTTTATTCATGTTTCCAGTGCTTTGCAAGACGAGGTTGCTCCTATTTATGCCTTGTTATTAATCAGACACTTTTTAGGTTTAACTTCTCGATCCATGTAACAATTTTCATTCCTTCATTTTCGTTACAATGTTGGCTGAATGAATGCGTTCAATTTTTTATATCTGCTCTGAGAAATTCGGCCACATTTTAAAAGAAAGTCAGGAGATTAGATCTAAAAATCCATAACATGGCTTAGTGAATGTCGGCGGACCATGATGTTATCCAACACTCTTTTGAAGTCAATGTCTACTAGCGAAAATGAACTGAAAAGCAGTTGCTCTTGCCATGCATCATGCGTCAAAGCTCCTGCTATTTACTAGTTAATAGGATCCATATTTAATTAAGTAACACGATTAATAGGGCCCTTACAAGATATCTCAAGCCAATATGGCAGTCCGTCTGTTCCGTCCGGTTCATCACTGCAAAATAATGATAACTTTGTGCTGTAAGTTTGAAGGTGAACGGACATAAAAGCACCTTCAAGTTTCTTTTCAGCATCTCGTTCTGTGTAAACGTCATGAATTTTCGAAGTGTAGAGCCTTAAGAAAAAATATCTCAACTGCTACAGTAGTTTTTGTCACACGTCAAGCCTATTAACTCTATTAATTAAAGGAGACGTTGTTATGATTATTAGGTGACCGATGAATCTAGAAAGAATAGCTAAATTTTTCAAATCTGAAATGAAACGAGGTCTTTGTACTTAAACTTAGTTTTTTCGTTAGATTCGTCGAGTTTTGTCTAATCTGTTACCAGATTTTACGATTCAGTAAGCTTGAATTAGTCGAGTTTGTCTATCGTGTGCTATGGGGGCTGACGCTCCCTGAGAGATACTGTTAGGTTACCTCAACTAAAGATATGCCTTCGGGACTTTAACTTGACTTTTATGTCTTCTTGCTTCTTCAGATTTCATGACTTATTCGCTCGCTCTTCGTCTTTTCTTCCTCGTCCTTCCTCACTTGCTGTTTTTGTGCTCAGGATCATCCTGTGTGGGAACACCTTGTGCATAGATCTCCCGTTTTCGTTAGTCCATACCAAATGGTCTTTTCTTTACGCTCTCTTGAGATCGCCTTTGTTGTGGATAGGAAGGCTGGAACTAACTAACATGGTAATATGGTAACTTTAACTAACCAGTGTGATAATCGTAGTTATAAGTTCCGCTGTTAACTACATACAAAATTTTTATTTACGCATCACTTCTGTTACTTTGTGGGTGTGTTGTGTTGCTTTATTCTCATTGTTTTTGTATCGGAAGGAAACATGATCTTGTTTCGACTGTCAACACTATTTTGAAGGCACGTCGAGATAAACTTTCCCGTAAGTCAATAGATTTCAAGACTGATGACATTTTGAGCTTAATTTCTTTTGGGGGAAGGTTTCAATATGGATGCTCTTTGAAAAAGTCACCGAGACAGTGAACGCCGAATGCACTGCATTTTTTGAAGTTTCGCTTCCTTATTCTTCATTGTCTCGGTGTGGTCAGCGTGGTGTGGGGGATAATAGTGCTTAGTGAGGGCTCAAAATCTTCCAGTACAAGCCCTTTGTTTCTCCTCTTTAAGGAAAGGAAGAAAATTAGCCCACAATTATTCCTTCCCTTCATATCCGTATGTTAGACAGAGGTCCCGACTCGACCACGAGTAACCGTCATCAAGTCTTGAGGTTAGCTGTAATGCGGCCCATAGACGATCAATTGTATTGTCAATATAATTGACAATGATGAATATTGACAATTTAATTGATCGTCTGTGGGCTTGATTGACGACTGTCAATTAATTGACTTTGTGGCTAGAAAAAATCTCATCAATATATTGAGTCAATGATGTTGACAATTAAAATTGATCGTCTATGGGCCGCTTAAAGGCTCTTGGAAAAACGAACGCACGAGACGATAAGTACCCACTTCATTGAGTAGAAGATCCTCAACATCGTCTAGCTACCACTCTAGCATCCGAACTTGGGCATTTATCTGTACGATAATAAATCATCCAGTTATGTGGAGACGCTTTTCAAATGAGTGTTCTAAATTATGCTCGTTGTAGAATTTTTTGTGCGTCATTCATTTCATGAGTTGGGTTTTTATATTTGAAAGTTAAGAGTTATCAAATTTAATTTGTTATTTGTTCTGCATTGATTACTCAGTGTTGACTAATTTCTCAAATGTAGAATGCTTATCATTTTCTTGCTAAAGAATTTCCTCTATACACCATCCCAGTACAGAACATCCGTGTGTGCTAGTACGAGTGTTCATTCATTACCCAGTTGGACGGACCTCGAAACTTGACTTAGCGATTTATTTTCAGTGGCGGTGAACTACCCCACAGAGGGGGTTGGGGGTCGCCCTGTGACCCCCCTCACAACCTTCAGGGGGTCTGCAGACTCGCACCTCAACCGGTCCACCCACTCGGTGCACGGTGCCCACCTCAGTGTTGGAGGTGCGACCGCCCGCCATGAAGACGATGAGGAAACTACCGAAGCTCGGCCGTTGCTCCACTGTAAGTAGGAGATGGAGTTGATGCATCCTGGATACTGGATGGCGTTTGTGTCTCGTTATATATTTTTAACCGGCAACTCCGGTAGAAAATGTTGCCACGGAGCGCACGTCTCCGTTGCCACGGAGTTCGCGTTCTCTGTTGTTACGAAGCTCGCGTCTCCGTTGCCATGGAGCTCGCGTCTCCGTTGCCATGGAGCTCGCATCTCCGTAGCCACGGAGTTCGCATCTTCGTTGCCACGGAGCTCGCGTCTCTATTGGTTTCCATTTCCCTTCATCTTTTATAATTTCATTGCTTGTAATTTTATCACCCCTCAGGGGGATACAAATATTGTATCTATGGGAATTAGCGCTCCCAGGGGGACTATGTGAGGGCCCGAGCTAAAGGTTAGGTAGGCTTCCTTTTTGTTGGAATGAAATAAGTTTTTGTTCTGTAACGGACCATCTTTTTTCGGATCACTGCTGTCCTGGTTTTTTAACACCTACTACTTTCTTCTTCAACTATGATCTTGTTTCATAAACTTCTTTCTCATCTTACTGTTTCTATGCCCTTTCTGCATAGATTCCACGTTCCCTAAACTCCATACTAAATGGTGCCTTCCTCCTTCCTCTCTTTGGATCGCCTTTGTAGCGGATAGGGAGGCTTAAACTAACCAATAATCTAATCTAATCTTTTGTAATTTTATCACTTTTACGTCATGAAATTCTCGCACGTTTTTACTTTATCGGAGTAGACCCACAAGTGTGCAGTTATTCATGTTACCTACATCCAGCGTTCAGCATTCATGGAATATTTGCTATCGTCCTCCTCAAATAGTAGAAAATTTTTACCAAGTTCCAAGATGCTATATAATCAGAACCTCAAAATATCTGGCGAATCTAAAATATTGTTTCTCTCACCGTTTGCACTCTTAAAACGTTTATCTATCAATGCTAGTATTTTTGCCCATTTTTTCGTTTTTTTCATCATGCAAGTCAATTTTATTCACGTGTTTTTTAAATTTCATTTCTTTCAATTCAGATTTGAAGATATTTTTAATAGTTGACATCTCACGCTGTTCTACAGATATTTTTAATAGTAGACAATATCACGGTGTTCTACAGACGCGTCTCAGCAGCTGCCGGAGGTGGTGCTATGCAGCCAGGACTCCCAAGCAGCCGCAGCTGCCGCCGCTGCAGCTGAGCCTGCGCCCGACATGTCCCGACAAGCCGCCGACGGCGACCACTACTTCGCCGACGCTCTGCCGCATTACGAATCCTTGTCATCGTCCATGTCGGGATCCCAACAGATTTACCCCACAATGTCAGACTCGCAACAAATTTATCAAAATATGTCGGGATCTCAGCAAATTTGCCCGACGATGTCGCAGTCAGCGTCAGAACGCACAGGAGAGGAGCCGACACTCGGTGGGTTGTCGGAGAGAGTGGCTCCGACGTACGCCGACAGCGTGTGTTCCGACACTCCCATCTACACCAACAACGTGGTCACGTCGGTGCCTGCCAACAATATCAGTTTGGACTCCAGCGATGATGCCATCAATGAAACTCCAGTCCCAAACTCAGCCAAGGTGCTGGGGGTGAACATGCCTTATAACATCAACCCTTCCCCTGACAAAATTAGCAACATCGCCCCCGCCTCCGAGCAAGCGATGCTTGCCATTCCTAAAATCCGTAACGATCGTAATGCACGCACTCATCCGCGGGCACGGAACGCCCGAGAAGATAGTTCCCCTGCCGTCCGGATGGGCAATCCTCGCCGGCGAAGGCCCATTGTCCGGGGGGATTACGGTCGGGTGTCCGACTTGTCGTTCGCGACCGACAGCGATGTAGGACACCACTCCAACTCCGATGGGTCGGACCTCGAGAATGACGGAGTCTTGCTTCAATCGCAGAAGTTGTGAAGAGTTGCACTACGTTAAAAAGTTTTCTACTCTCATCTTCGCGTTTACGTGAATGTAGTTTTTAGAGCGAATTTAATGAGTGGAGCATAGGTGTTTATTGACGAGTGATTTGAAAATACTTGGCATTTTAGCAGAACGTATTCCAACATACCGTGTCCATATTTCCTGATCATGTGTGGTGCCACAATAAACAAACTTTTAAGTCTATCTTACTGCAATATTTTATTTAATTTTAACGTCAGTGAGCAGCTGAGATTCTACGTCAAGAAGTAAAATGTGAGCACTTGTTCCTGGACCGGAATGTATCGAACTTTATTTTCGTCTCACTCTTCTATTTTACATTTCAATGCATGAAAGGTCGGTGAAAAGGTGCTACTCAATACATTCACTGAAACTTGGAATGAAGTGGACTATACGTTGATTTTTCCTTCTCTGATTATAATTAAGTATTTTATGTTATTTGTGTTTAGTCGTGGCCATAGAAAATTAGTAGCTGTAAATGTATTACTCCATGATATTTATGGATGTCCGAAGTTCAATAAGCAGAAGCACGAGCAAGTCACCAGTCCTGACAGACTTCCTCAGACTTGCGGCCGATGTCGAACAATTTCATCTATTCCAAAATACTGACATATCAGTTTCTTTCCGTAATTTTTGCTCTGTTTCCTCGGTTATTTTCACGCACTGTCGTTGCTTTATTTTTCTCGTTTCCTGCGTGTTTTTTTTTGGCGCTGCCTTCTTTTCCTGTATTTGTACTATTGGTATCGATAGCAAAAAATTGCATTCCTGCTTCTTTCATCTGAATCGTGACTCTGATTTAATACAAACTTTGCCCGTTCATTCAGGGACGCGGCACTAGGAGCCCTATGTGTTGTGTGGTGCAGCAGCTCAAAAGGTAACACAATCCCAATTGAGCAAATGCGGTGCTGGAGATGAACTGATATATACTGTATGTGTACATGTGATTGCTATATCTTGCGATGATTGTTCTTATATATATTTACACCAGTCATTTCCTTAATTCCGCTCTTAAAGTTTTAATGCTCGCCTTTGTCCACAGTACTGGTCTTTTTTACGACATTTTTATAGTTATTTTCTATATTTTTTTAACTGTAATTCAAACGCGTCGACAGCTACAGTTCGAATTTCAGCGAGGTAGGTAGTACGTAGCGTGTAGAATTTTTTGTGTGAAGGTAGGATGTCTTATGAATTTTTCCGACGGCTGTCAGTGAATTACTTCGTCCAGGGTTGTAGCCATAAATATCGTTAATTTTACTGACTGTAATCAGCACTGACTGATTAAATCAGCGCTGACTCTGACTTTAGAATCTCTGCAAAACCCAACTTGAGGATCTCGCGTGAACTCAGACTTGGAAGATTTATCTTCAGAATCTCATCCTTACGGAATAGTGAATCTCAGCAGACCTTAGAGTTTAGACGTGCTGTAGAATTCAAGCTTGAGAAGCTCCACAGAATTCAGCGTAATAACCGTGTAGAATTTTCTGTTCTAAGCTAAGCTGAATTTACAGTAAGAATCTCAAGAGAATTTGGTCTAGAATTCCAGTAGCATCTCAGCTTACAGAATTTCATTCACCTTTTCAATGCAGCGTGTTCCATAAGTTTGTCAACGTAAGTTTATTCATCGCTGCAGCTCCATAATATACTCGTATCACGTCTTAAATCAATAGTTCTATTATAATCTGAGACATTCTTGCGTACGAGAGTGACTCAAAAAGCCTTCTTAAAGGTTCTTGATTCAGGCACCACTTTAAACGAAATGTTGTAAGCACAAAAAAATAGCAATATGTTCCCGAAATTTCTCTTGGAAACGAGGATTCCTCAGAGGTGCTAGTAGTTTTTTTCCACTTTTATAGTACCCAATCGTGTTCAAATCTTCCTCTTTCACGCTCATCACAAACGCTGGCGAAGAAGCTAGTGCTGTCTCCAAGTTACTGAATTCGTTTGTTTCGTTCGCTCCTGAGAGTCAGCAGGCCAATAGTCGTTAGGCCAATAGTATAGAGACGGATTTGGGAGTAGCAGTGCTACCAGAAGCAATATGAGCGCTGCCATTGGTTCGTTGCCGTGACGTCAGCAAACCCACACAGTCGACGAAAAAAAGACTGGTTTGACCCTACCTTGTTTCCTCTACCGTGCTGTCACTCTGATGTCACACTACATTTTATTTTTGAATTTCAAGTTTTCTGCGCTGCTCCTAACTACTTACTGTTTTTAAGGTTATCCTTGGGGATGAACAAATGTGGTGGAAATGTTTGAATTAATAATGTTTCTCGATAGAATGGCTTTCCAGGTGTCTGTGGTGATGGAAATCGTGATGGTGGTGATGACTGTGTGAAAGGAGTATGGAATGAGAAATATTTGAGGCGCTTTAATAATAATAGCAAAATGATTAAATGAGATCTTTATTCCTTGTGGAGGTTCATTGAAACCAAGATATGAACTGCTGACAACTGGACTTTTGATATAGTATTAAGCACCCTGAAGAAACCTATGGACTGCATTGTCTGTGATGAGGTGACGCAGCTGACGCTTGGATTTTAATACATTGAATACGTTCGAGAAGAAGAGCCAGTGGGCTGAAATTTATGCTAAGAACACTATAACTACGAAGTTATAGTGTAACCACAAAATTAACTTTGGTAAAATTACCAAAGCGACAACTAAATAGTACTTGACCAAAGTTGTCGTTAATTGAGTTTATTGTTATTATTTATTGTTTGCTTTTTGTGACGCTCGTCGGTTGAAAAGCAATTAAGATGTACAGAAGTTGCAGTGTCGTTAGCGAGATAGAATTGAAATTCTTCGGGCGTGCGTTTAATGAAAGAACGTTGTCGATAAAAACGCATTGAATTTTGGCAGGATTTTTTTATGAATTTAAACTACACTTGTTGTGGGGATTTTAGGTGGACCATCCAGAAATTGAAAACATTCATTTGCGAAGGACTACACTGAAGGATAGCTACTGAGAATTATTTACTCCATTTTATACAATGCGCACCAAATTTTTCCTTTCACAAATTTTTAAATCCTTTTCATACATTTATAGCTGTCCACTCTTGTTCAGAAGAAACTGAAACCAACTCTACACGGTTCTGCATTGCGTGCGTTGAGTTGAACTGTCCAAGTATGCTAAGCAAGTCTGCGCGTTCTGGTATATTTGGTTTACATGCCGTTTCAGTAACACCTCGAAGGTCGATCAGTTTCCTTTTTTCATTTCTGCCACTAAATTCCCTTTTTCTGTTCGTATCTGCTACTGGTCTTTCTGGTTGTTGGTGGTCACTTAGAAATTGTTTTAGTTACATTATGCGTATTGCTCCTTCTCAACTATCAGTTGCTTTTATAACACAACGTTCAAAAATAAGATTTCGTATGTAAATGGAGAAATTTCGAAGAATCTTTTTGTCTACTCTCAACATATTGTCCAAGCTTCAGTGCTTTTCTGTAGCCATGATAGTGCAGCAGTTGTATTTGCGTTGCACAGCACTTTTTTCCGCAGATTTTATCGATTCATCTTCTTATTTATGTACGATTTTTGTTATGAAATATGTTTTTTATTCGAGGTATTTCGATTCGACGTTGAGTTTGCATTGGAGATTTCAGAGAATAATGCTCTTCGTGATACTGAAATACTTTTATTCACGATCTTCCAATGGTGTCCTAATTTTTAAAATATCAAACGAAGAAGTTTTCTATTCAGTCTAAATCTGTACGAAGGTTTTGTGTCTCATCGCTTCAATTACAGTTTTATGTACATTGGTTATTCTGTTGGCGTGTTCGACTGATCCGAAATGGATGCTAGAGCCTGTTTTGAGATGAAGCATATTTGTCCGCAACCCAGTCGCGTGGCCTAAATTTTGAGGTTTATTCAACGTACGTTTAGTTTAGCGAAAATTTAAATTTGTTAGGTACTTTAATTTCATAAATATCACTGGAATATTTGAAGTCTGAAGGAGGAATAGGTATTAAATTCTCTGATTCGTTCTTTAAAATTTTCTAGTCAGTGATGTTTTTCTCGTAGCCTACAAGATACTCGGTTCTGCGATCGTGAAACGTGTTTTATACTTCATCAGTTTGGTCTGATACTAAAATACTAAATTTCACTTTTAGCCTCTGATACTAATATCTGATATTTGCTTGTAAGAATCAGTGTTTAATTCCTGAACTTCTATTGGGTCTTCGGTCAAAATCCTTGTCTTTTTGTGTGGTCCTAAAATTGCCTTGTATGATCTAATTTTTTAAATCGAAAAACCATCTCGGAAGCTCTGAACTAAGAATTTCTTTCTATCAAAATGAGGTTATAGAGTTTTCATGAGGAATAAGTGCTCGTCTTGGTAATTACATAACCGCCATCAGGTATGCATGATCATCATCAGGTATGCATGATCATCATCAGGTATGCATGATCATCATCAGGTATACATGATCATCATCAGGTATGCATGATCATCATCAGGTATACATGATCATCATCAGGCATACAGGATCGTTATCAGGTATGCATGATCGTCATCAGGTATGCATGACCTTCATCAAGTATTCATGACCGTCATCATGTACATATGATCGTCATGAGATATTTAACCGTCATCACGCATACATGATCGTCATGAGACATACAACCGTCATGAGGTTTACATGACCGTTATGAAGCGACCATGACCGTCGTGAGGGATGTGTACTTGACATTCATGAGGTGTACTTTTTACGTATGACATGACCGTCGTGAGGGATGTGTACTTGACATTCATGAGGTGTACTTTTTGCGTATGATGCAGGCGGCACTCAACCCTCTGCTGCACCTTGCAAGATACTAGAAAAAAAGCAATTCTTACGCTGAAGTTCACGCAAATGTACATACATTCCGCTGGCCGAGGCGTGACATCTTTTCCTATAGCTGCTCGGCTTAGCTCCTGGGTCGACGCCTCTTCTGTTTCGCTTCTGGCTGTACTCTTGGAAGTAGAAGATGCTGTACATACCATATAGCGAAATGATGTCTATATTTATACAATATCCACGCCTAGCTTAAGTGTATATTTTCGAATTCTTTTTGTGAGCCCTGGCCTATAAAGCCGACGCGTCTTGCGCTGCCTGTTTCTTGTATATGCCCATATTTGAGCAATGATTGCGCTGCTGGAGAGGTGGTGGTGTTAGTTGAGGGTTCAGACGTCGTATTCTGACGTTGCACAGTGGGTGAAATTATCCAATTAGTACAGATTACTTGGTAATTTAATTGCGCCTCAAACGGTTAAGTAAAACTAGTTAGTTTGTTACTTTTAAAATTCTTAAGATTGTATTTTGTAAATTAATATTAGAATAATTACGCACCATTTTTATGGTATTTCACTTGATTGAGTAAATCTTTAAGTACGTTCTGTTTACAAATTGAAAATTTGTGCGAGATATTTGTCAGTGGTTGATACTTTGTTAAAATTGGGATTAAACAGGATATTTTGGTTGCAAGATTCGAAATGTGGAGCTGAATTTTAAATTTAATCATGCGCGAACTAGGAAATCGCTTTTAAACCAGGTGTTTAAATACATGCTCCTGGCGTTGGTTATAGCTGCTACTGTAGAAATCCTTTTGAATATTTTTGAAGAATAGTGATGCCAGATGAAAATTTTTCATTTGCGCAGAAGCTTCTCTTCTATAAATGTAACATGAATTTCCTCCGACTGAGAAACATGGGCCGAAAATCCCTGTTTTGATATGCAGAGAATTTCTTCTGGTCCAGGCCAGAAGTGAACCCTTCGGTTACTGATTTTCATGGGTAAAAAGTAATCCACGTTTCCTTTTCTGCAAATTTAGCCTACTGTTAAAATATACCCTTTAATACACTACATTGTTACCTCGAAAAATGATTACCTCGATAGTAATCTGTCCATGATGAAGCGCTCGCGTATTCCCAATTCTGTCAGAACTGAGACTAATTTTCCCTATCGTTGTTCATTCGAACTTGTAACCTTCACCACGTTTTCGTTCGTCTGTTTTGTGTGGGTGTAAATTGGAATTTTCGGTCCCCATTGAGTGCATTCTTGTGTGAACTCTTCGAGCACACATCTGTGTCCCGTGTGCGTGCAAAAAAGGCAAAATTTATTTTATTTTACTTCTTGAACGTAAACACAAACCAAGTGTATTGTTTTTTTTGGTGCACGTGAGCAGATTGTTGACCTCGTGTCACGTGCACGTGAGCAGATTGTTGACCTCGTGTCACGTGCACGTGAGCAGATTGTTGACCTCGTGTCAGGTGCACGTGAGCAGATTTTTAGTTTCATGTCTCCTACACGTATACAAATGTGTATTTCACTGGCACGACCATTCTTACGCGGTGTTTACATGTGAAATAGAATCTAGTGCAATGTCTCTCCAGACTGCGGTTGCCTCTTGTGTGGCGATGACGGAGCCTCGCGCAATTCTGCAAGAGTTGCCAACCTGCATATGGAGGTCACTAAATTTTAGTTCACGGCGGGCCTGATAACCAGTAGAGCGACGAATGAATATTTTACAACCATTTCGTTACTTACAATGCAGTGAATCCATGAGAACTGAACGATAAACAAGATCATTTTCACAAAGTAGAGCATGGTGGTGGTTCGAAAGAACTGACCTCCTTTACCGCTGTTTGATGATCATTGACTCACAGGTTTCACTGACGAGCTCCTCATAAAGCTTAGGTTTGCTTAACTATTTTTCTGGCATAACTTCTGAAAAAATCTGCTGGCAGACTCTATTGCTTTAGTGCCACTGTAGTCGATTATAACCGCAGCTTGTTGCTCTCTATATGAGAAAGTAGGTAGCGTTCCTTTAGACCACGGTTTAAGTACTCAGCACTGATCCTTGCTGCTATAACGGGACTCCGTTGTTAGCAAGTGGCTATAGCTGCGCGACTTATTTCCTGTAATGCAAAGTTCTTAAAACTAAAATCCTGCGAGTAATAGAACTTTTTTCTACGAACCCGTTTGTCTTCTGTAAAGTATTAAAACTTCACCGTAATCTGTAAATAAAAGTTGAAACATACGGTTAATTCTTCTAAGGCTCGTATTTAATTTCAGCTATAAAGTTTTTATGTGTTGCCACGTCAGCGGCACATTCAATCCGTAGCTGATGCTCGTCAGTGATGCCTTCAGTCGTGCACCTTGCCTCAACATACTCGTGTATCCCATGTCATGTCCCAATTCTTCCGTGCCTTCTCCGGCCTGCGCTGACGCGTTTCAAGTGTCGTACGTGTAAGTCCTTTTCTGTGCTCCAATGCTGCTTGACTGTCAACCAATTTGTCTTCACTTAATTCCATGTTATATATTTGTTTCACTTTTTGGATTACTCATATAATCGTAATGCTGGTAAAAAGAAAATTAACACTAATGATGTTATATGTGTTCCCCATAGACGACATTTCGAGATAACTTTGCTGTTAGTGTATCATATCAATGACCCCTCAGGGGATACAAGTATTGTATCTATGGGAATTAGCGCTCCCAGGGGGACATTGTGAGGGCCCTAGCCAAAGGTTAGGTAGGCTTTCTTTTTGTTAAAATAATATAGGTTTTTGTTTTGTTATGGACCAACTTTTTTTCGGTTCACTGCTGTCCTGTTTTTTCAGCACCTACTACTTTCTTCTTCATCTTTGATCTTGTTTCATGAACTTATTTCCCATCTTACTGTTTCTATGCCCTTTCTGCATAGATTCCATGTTCCCTTAACTCCATACTAAATGTTGCCTTCTTCCTTCCTCTCTTTGGATCTCATTTGTTGAGGATAGGGAGGCTTAAACTAACTAATAATCTAATCATATCAATGATTGTGTGGTGACTGCTCAGATTCTCTACCGCAGCGTGAAGCGAATACCAATGATGCAATAGGAGATTAACTGTTGACACTTGAAGACCGTGTGTCTCTTCATAAATATTGCTGTGCCAAGGTTAGTTTTCAATGTTAATCAGTTTTTATCTGGGCACTTTGCTATTAATGCAGAACGTCAGATATCGTCGTTGTTTCAGTTAGCAACGTCAGATATTATTTTATTCAGCAAATTAAGGGTATCGTCTACGGTTATGGTATTTTGGCTCAGTGGAGATTTAATTTAGTATGTGTTCAACCGAAATATTAACGGCCTTTGAAATTTATTTCAGTTATTATGAATGGTCATCGTGACATTCGGTGCTCCGTGGGCGCTTTTTATAGGAAATTAATTTTAGATGAGTTCTTACTGTTGGGAAACTACGAGCATTGGCCTATTTTGAACTTTACTTTGAAGTTATACCAAGAGACGTACTTTCTGTAAAAGTCAATTCATGTACATGAGCTCCTTTATAGGGAAACTTGCAGGAAGTTTTTGATGATGAAATTAGTCCTGACAATTTTTGAGGTTGTTTGAAGTGGAAGCTAAACAAATGCAATCCTGTGCATTTTGAGCAGAAGTCATTCTGATTTGGATCGCGTTGAAGAGGAATTAAAATAAATTATTAGATGAGCTCACTTTTTCGAGTGTACGTCATCTTGAGGACGATTTGTTTTGCGATAATTTTCAAATGTTCTTGTTTTTATCAGCTGATATGAAGTTCTCATGGCACTAATATCCACTTTTCCCCTCTTTCTACTACAGCAACGAAAATAAGAACCCTAGTCGTATATTTCCAAGTTCAGAGTGACTTTAAATTGTTATCGTTAACTTGAGAAGCTTTTTCTAGGTTCGCTCCATTCCATGTTTTGCGTTTCTTTCCGTTTGAAATGTGAGTCCAGAAACAGCGTGTTTTGATTTGAAGGTATCATAATTTTCATACAGTCAGTTTGAGGCTCATCTTATTTTACATGTGTTGCTAAATTAGACCTCTATTTCGTTCATGTATGCTGTCCATAATCAAAAAGAAAAATTAAAATGGGTTTCGGCTTAGTATGAATTCTATAGAAAAGTTTTTGTTCTATAGCACATTTGATGGTCGCATGATTTTTTCGGTCACGTATCTCATTGGGTTTCATGCCTGAATAAGGTTTAACTTCTAGGTCTTTTCTTTTATCTGAGCAGGCGTTCTATGTAGTTACTACGTACTGTGTTGAACTGATACGGGCAGGCGTTCTATGTAGTTACCACGTACTGTGTTGAATTGATACGGGCAGGCGTTCTATGTAGATACTACGTACTGTGTTGAATTGATACGGGCAGGCGTTCTATGTAGATACTACGTACTGTGTTGAATTGATACGGGCAGGCGTTCTATGTAGTTAC
>JACJUY010009799.1:48717-62319 GCA_014220935.1 Platorchestia sp. MABIK | reverse complement strand
ACCGCTTCTGTAACTTCTTACTACACGCGGCTACACGCTGACTAGCCCTACACCTCTGCTGCGTTGCCATGCGCTTGTTGCTCATTATGCCCAGTTTCAATTAGCATGACCTAGATTCAAGAATTTTACCAAAATAAATATCAAAATGGTAACACTGCCTCATCTCTTGACAACCTCAACTGTTGACGACTTCAGCTCTTGATAAGCGCAAATGCTGACAACCTTAATTGTTAACAATTGAAATGTCGAATTCTTTATTATTTAACCTCCCATGTTGAGGAAGGCAGGTGTTGAATTCCTTGCACAATTTGTACCGCACACATTGCCCTCAATCATATATTTCTACTAGTGACATGGATATTACGATACTCATGTGTGTGTAGCATATGAGAACCCTTACTTTAAGAAATTTTAAAAACCGATGATGAACTTCTTGTATTAACTATATAGGAAATAAATTTATTTTTTATTTTTTATTTACTCGTGTCTGTCCTCACACCTCATCCGATTATTCTTCGGGATAGTTTTTTACGTCCAACTTTAGTATTGACCAGACCATTTCCTTGAGCACTTTTCTTGTATTATAGTCGAGCAAATATCTATTGTCTAGTAACCGGATTAGTCAGGCTATTAACTTCTTAACTTTTTCTCACATTGGCTCAGCCAATTTACTTTCACCTATTTTCATATGGGTTAAGCTAATTTATTATAACCAATTCACCATAACTTATTTTTGCACGAGGGAATCTAATTTATTTTAATCACTTTTCGTACAAGTTAAGCTAATTTATCGTAATCTTTTCACATATTGGTTCAGCGAATTTATTATTGCCTAGTCTCGTGTTGGTCAGGGAAACTTTTATCTCCTAGATCAAGGTTTCAAAATATTTTTCAAATATCAATAGTTCTTTATATGATTAATAACGAAAAATTAATGGCTAAGTTCCTTACTTTATTGAAACTTTTTAAGTTTAAAATTGCTACTAACGGCACAAATTTAGTGCGAAACTAATTCTGTGTAAATAAACTTATTAAAATTGAGTGTGGAAAATTGATAGGCAAAATAATGAAAAAATTTATTTCTATTTTACATGCAAACAATTCAATTGATATATCCTCTCATTGTGTTGTAGACATCAATGTTTTGTTTGTATGTTGCTTGCTTAGTGTGCTTATGTTGCGCGCAAACATTGCACGACGTGGCAAGAATTGTGCAATCTGGTGAACATTACACAACATAGTAAACAGAAGACAATGCAACACACATAACACAACATAGTAAACAGAAGACAATGCAACACACATAACACAACACCACAACACAACATAGTAAACAGAAGACAATGCAACAAACATAACACAACATAGAGCACACAACACACCAGCAGCACAAGAGACACGCGGTGTGAGGGCCGCTCCTCCCCCTGAAGTTGACGTGAATTTCTTGCGTACTTAGATTTATGAGTGAAAAATAAATGAGTTATAGTCACTCAATAAATTTATTCAGCAAGTTTAAAAAAACTCGTGCACAGCGAATAAAATTCGAAATTTTTCGCGTTCTTTGATTTGAGAGTGAGAAAATAGATGTAGCCTTTCAATAAATTTGTCCAGCAAGGCTAAAATAACACCTGCGTAGCAAATAAAATTCGAACGAGCGTTCAAACGATCTGAAAAAAAAAATTCTAAATGAGTTAACAGACGAAATGAAAATAGGCTAAAATTATACGAGTAAACACAGAGTGTACAAGTTTCATTATCTGTGAGCTGTAAATGCGTTTATATAAAAAAGGCAACACAAAAACTCTTTAAAGCAAAATCCAAAGGACTGACAGAGCAACGAAATGAGAAGATTTGATATCGTTTGTGTGTTGTGTTGTGCGTTGTGTTGTGTGTGTTTTACGCTGTGCTGCGTGTTGTGTTGTGCGTTGTGTCGTGCGTGTGTTGTGCTCTGAATTGTGTTGTATGTGTGTTTTACGCTGTGCTGCGAGTTGTGTTGTGCATTGTGTCGCGTGGGTGTTGTGTTGTGCATTGTGTCGCGTGGGTGTTGTGTCATGCGTTGTGTTGTGTGTGAGTGTGTGTTGGGACGTGCGTTGTGTTGTGTGTGTTTTGCCCTGTGCTGTGTGTTGTACATTGTGTTGTGTGTGTTCTATGCTATGTTGTGCGCTGCGTTATGTGTCGCACTGTGTGTGTGTTATACGCTGTACTGTGCGTTGTGTCGTGTGTGTATGAGGCCACCGCCATCTGGCAAGTGGCGTCTCTCTCTTCTCTCTTACATCCACCGCCCGGACCTCACGGACTCGTACGCGGTTGTTGGGATGTGTTCATACCTCTGGCATCCCTGCACACAGCTGCTGCTTGTATGCCTGCACACAGCTGCTGCTTGTATACCTGCACACAGCTGCTGCTTGTATGCCTGCACACAGCTGCTGCTTGTACACCTGCACACAGCTGCTGCTTGTACACCTGCACACAGCTGCTGCTTGTATACTTTATATCTCAATTAATTTCTTATCGCCAACAAAAATAAACTTGATAAAATATTTGTGAACCTGACGAATAAACACCTCATATTCAAACTAACTCTCCACGTTCAGTAAGAAATATATGTAAAAATAAAGAGTATATGTTGTGTTTGTATGTCATTTCTTGGCTGTCATGTTTCGATTGCCCTATGTACATTTAATTCCATCCATCACTACTATTTTCATTAGGTATTAAAAATCAACTATTAACCTACGGCTATTTGTAATTAAAAAACTGAAAATTTTAAATTTGCTGCTCTATTTGCTTTCCATAATTAGAATTCATTCCCACAACCTCCATCACTCCCACCATCACAACTACAACTACCATCACCACGCTAACCCACATCGCCACCACTCCCATCACAACTACAACCAAATGCACAACAACTACCACCATAACCACCATCACAGCCACCCCCAACATAACACCCCAACCACCACAACCACCACCACAACCCCCACCACACAACCACCTCAGAACCTCAAATGGTAGTTAAAAGACTCAGAACCATACCAACTTCTACCAGTGACCATTTCTCGATCAGCTCAGGTGGTTTTAGCGACCATTTCTGGGTTGTTTGCTTATCAGCAAGGTACCACTTTAAGATATCCTTTCGTTAGTCAGCAGTTAATCCTTTCTTACACACCTATCGTTAGTCAGCAGTTTATCATTTCTTATACACTTTTTGATAGCCAGCAGTTAACTATATATATCTGGTTAACTTTTCAGTTGCCAACAGTTAACCATTTGTAATTAACTTTTCTTTAATAAGGAACTAACTATTTCTAATAAACATTTCATCAATCGGTAGTTCACCATTTGCGATCAATTTTATTTCAGGTAAGTATTTCACCAGCGTCATTCTAGTAAATCATTTCTGCAATCACCAATAATTATATCTTGTATATAGAAATGATGAACTGGGGAACATCGAATACACCGATCAAACGCCTCTGTATACGCGTCTTCGCTGGTGAAACGCTGTGTCAATACTTTATAATAAAACGTCAGGAGTCTCTTTAAATTTATAAATAAACAAATGAGGAATTTTTTTGCGTTATTTCTCCTATTATTAAAATGTGAATCTCATCGAACACATTAAATTGGTTGGTCTGTCTTGATTGGTAGGTCCGTCTCTCTGTCACGCTCATATAGACGCTTGATGACCGTATCTGTGATACGAGTTTCACCAGTGCACAAGTACAAGAATATTTTAATGGCGGGTGCAATTAGGATGGATATATTTGTTTGTCATCCACATCTGCAAGATTCATTTAGGGAAAATATCGAATCCCTTCATTTTTGAAAGGTCGTGAACACTAGTAAAATAATGACCACCAATAAATTCCTCATAAACACGAAGATTCGGATGCCGACGACAGCAGCAGCCAGCCGCAGCAGCGGCAGGTGGCCCGGCGCAGCATCGAGGAAGTTGCGACATTGGAACCTTCTCATCTGAAGCCAAGAAACCGAGCTTCCAGAGACCGGCGTCTCGGCGGAAACCCGGCCTGCGCGTCGAGATGGATGGGTGAGTGATGCTGTGGGGGCGGAGTGGTGAGGGGAGTGTGTGGTGCAGGCTGGTGGTGAAGCCTGTGAAGGACGGAAGGTAATGGAAGGGTGGAGTGGTGACAGGAGTGTGTGATGCAAGCTGGTGGTGAAGCCTGCGAAGGGCGGAAGGTAATGGAAGGGTGGAGTGGTGGGAGAAGAGGCAGTCAGTGGAAGCTGACAGTGATGCCTCGCCCAAACGAAAGGAAGAAATGACGGAAATGTTCAAAGATTGCGAATAGGGTGGAGTAATGAGGGAAGTGTTAGTGGAAGCTGGTGGTGATGCCTTGGAAGGTGGAAAATGCTGTAAAGGGTGGAGTGATGGGAGGAGTAGTAGTCGGGAAAAGCTGGCGGAAACGAGAGCTAGGAACTGCCGTACAAGGTGGAATGATGTCAAATTTCAAAAACGGTCCTTTTGGATGGATTTACATGAAATTTAGAAGAAAGCATCACAAATTTCTATGTCTTCGGAGGTTGGCACCTGTAACTTTTTCAACCGAACTCATGTAAAAAAGTATGAAATTAAATTGCGGTTCTAAAATCGTCAGGTATCTGCAGAGCCAAAAAATGTACAAGTTGAAGTCCATATTTAAAAAAGAAGAAATTTCTAGTCTGTGATCAGGCGGAGAACAAATCAACACCACTTCTTTAAGATCAAGCCAAGCAGAATACGGTCAGCACCCACCAAACAAGTGATACCGAGTCTCAAAAAATAAAACAAACACAAAAGCAAAAAGGCAGTAAAGCTAACTCTGCAGCAACATCCAGCAAAATTGCCTCACGGCTTAAAATATCATAAGCCTCCGTCAAGTGGTTTGCCTATGATGACTTAAATTAAAACAATTAAATTATTAACAATTAGATTATTAAATCTGACGAACGGCTCACGAAATAAAATATATTGGATCGAATTTCCTTTGCTGTAAATTTTCCATAAATTCCAGACGAAGGGGGTCAAGATATTTTACACGTAAACGGTCGAGAAATTTTTCTTGACGGCTCTCAAAAGTATTCCAAAATCAATAGAACCTTGCAAATGTAACTCATACTTGGCGCACAAATAATTTGAGTATTTTTCAAATAAAATCACCAACCGTCGTCTCCCTCTCAAGTACATATACTATTTATTGTCACCAATTTGTGAAGCAATTGTGTGTTATAGTAAATGCTGAAAGAGGTGCACTTTTATTTTCATGCAATGGACTTCATAGCCAGTTATGTTCTGAATCTTTTTTATCGCGACCTGCCTTAAATATTTTTTTAATAATAGTACCGATGCGCAATAACAAAATCAGCATTGAAGCACGGGGGAAATTTTTATAAAATAATATAGAAAAAAAAAATTATTTCCAGTGAATCTGCGTAGTGCAGTCGAGGGCTTTAAGCAGAATATTGAGAGTGATGAGAAAACTTGTGCAATTGTTGTACTGAATAGGCGAAGGTGTACCAACAGGTACTGCTGCATCAACAGATACTGGTCTGGTGCACCAACAGGTACTGGTGCATCAACAGGTACTGGTGCACCAACAGGAACTGGTGCACCAACCGTACACCAGCTGGCAAATGGTACCACGGCACCACACGGTGCACCAGCCTCCAGTCAATGCGATGTGGCGGTCATTTAAGAATCGCAAAAAATGGCGGTTTTTTCCTCTGCGTTTTTATCCTCTTTTTTTAACTGACTAGCTTCCTGAAGTAGTTTGAGCAGGTAGAAATGTACTTTTCTTTTTTTGTGCGGTACGTCTTTTCGACAGACAGTGTTCAGTCGAAGATTTCGCGGCCGATGGATCGATTGATTAAATTTTTTTAAATGTTGTAGGGGGTTGAAAAATGCCATTTTTGATGGGATCTCTGTTGTCCGAGATCGTAGTTTGTGGACGCTAAACGGGGATTTTAATTTTTCTGGTGTTTTCTTGAATTTAACTTGACGGGGAACATATAATGAGATGATTTTTTATAAGAAAGTGCAATTTTAGAATACGTAAAAAATAATTACAATTGATTTTCTATAATATGATTCATTTACTCATTTATGCAATCAATTGAAAAAATTAAAATCTGAAATTAGGATCAGTAGCTATGGGGAATCCAGCTTATTTCTCATATGTAGGAATCTAAACTGGAAATACAACTGTTGTTTGAAAACTGAAAATTCAACTTTGGTGGCAACTGAAAATTTAGCTGACGCCTGGCAACTGGAAATTCAACTGTGGTGGCAGCTGGAAATTCAACTGTGGTGGCAACTGGAAATTCAGCTGACGCCTGGCAACTGGAAATTCAACTGTAGTGGCAACTGGAAATTCAACTGTGGTGTCAACTGAAAATTAAACAGTGGCCTGGGAACGGAAACTTGAATTTGTAAATTATCTGAAATAAATTCCTCTGATATTAATTTTAATAAAAAATACGTGTTTCAAAGGATGAATGTTTCACTTTTCATCAAGTCATTGAAATAACTTCTACATTTTATTCAATTCTATATTCCGAACTCACGAAGTGTGCTGCATTTATACGATAAACCATTTATTTTGTTACGTATTTTCTTTAATACGTACACAATAAGTAGGATGTACTATTTTATTTATATTGTCGTTTTTACCCCAGCATTTTTGTTCTCATGTCACCATCATTACAACCACCGTCACCACAACCCATCATCGCAACCACCGTCACCACAACCACCACCATTAGACTGGCACTGGCATCATGTAGTCCCCGACATCACAATGAGGAAGGAACTGCCACTCGCCAGTGAACTTCAAACTACACATTAAGATATCATACAAATTCAACGAGAAAAACAATGCATGAAGGCAGGTTTGGGTAGAGGACATTCAAGTTCTCCAAGATGTTGTATAGTTTTGCCACTTCAACGTCGCATTTTGAAGCCTTTACGACTCCAATACGCCGCCGCTGCGCCTCCACTACGCCGCCGCTGCGCCAGTGCGTCACCTGCCGCGACCGGCGCTCCCGGTGCGTAATTTGACGCATTTAATTGCCCACAAGACGTCGCTGCACAAAATAATGAAGATGACCGCCAGCCTCGTGCGGCTCCTTAAATAACGGAATTTAGAAAAGGTGCGCCAGCTGCCGCCGAGCTCAGGGGCTGAATTTGGCCCCTCACCTGACAATGGTTCCAATTTTTACAATGAAATAAAAAAGGTTTTCTGGGGCAATTTCGAATTTGAAGTTTGAAATATCAAAAGATATGAATTAGTGCAAAGAATTACTATATAAAAATGAGTACATGAAAATAAATACTTAGAACGGGATGTGCCAAGGATTCCAGCTGAACAGTGTGAATGGCCTAGAAGTTGGCAGGCATAGTTTAAAAATGATGTTTTGAAAAATAGTGGAAATCGTAAAAAAGTCCAAAATTTAAGTCCTTAATGCAAAATTGGGATTATTGCAAGGCTAATTTAAACTAGTTAACTAGAAAGTGTAGATTTTTTGAGACTAAACTAATTTCAAATTGAAACATTTCAGGTACAGTGTAATTTTGGAAAAGGTTCTCACATTACACTCTTATTCGTGTGATATTTCAAAATTCTATTAAAAGTAATGAGGCTTCCACCGCTGTATCTGTTCACAGCGTGTAAAGTATTTCAAACTTTGTTTTAAATGAAAAGATGGAATTTGAAACGAAGAATTTCAGGTGTTTGATGACCGCTGCGTCCTATTGGATAACACTCGGTAAAAGTAGACAATTTCAATCGAAAAATGAATCTAGCGTTTTTTTTAAATGCTTACTCATTTTATTTAAGTAAAATGAAAATTACACCTCAGAATAGAGATGAGCATCAATTCGTTTATTAAAATGTAAATTAAACACCCATCATAGTAGTTGCTTGTACGTTGACTAGGACGTGAACTGAACATAGAAGTGATCATCGGGTTCACACTCACTATCATGCAAACTAAACAGTGACTCTCCTCATCATGTATAACAAACACCCATGATAGTGTTAACCGTCACCACCCAGAATAGTTGTCATCGTGTACAAACTATCATACGAACTAAAGACCCATAGTAGTTAGTGGTCATCATCAACACCAATAACAGCGTTAACCGTTAACACCCAAAATAGCGTTAACTTTCAACACCCATAATAGCGTTAACTTTCAACGCCCGTAATAGCGTTAACTTTCAACACCCATAATAGTGTTAACTTTCAACACCCATGGTAGCGTTAACTTTCAACGCCCATAATAGCGTTAACTTTCAACACCCATAATAGCGTTAACTTTCAACACCCATAATAGCGTCAACTTTCAACACCCATACCAGTGTTAACCGTCACCACCCAGAATAGTTGTCCACCCAGAATAGTTGTCATCGTGTCCACACTATCACGCGACCTAAAGACCCATAATAGCGGTCAGCGTGGACGTAAGCACGCATTATGTGAAGTGTAGCCCGAAGAGCCGTTTTCCAACAGGACAATGCACCACCCCACCGCTCCTTGAGATCCATTACAGGGAAAGAATGCGGGCAGCAACGCGGGCACGCTTGCGGTGGGTGCCCATTTTCACGGTCCAGAGACACCCATTGTGCCCGGAGTTTTGATCTATTGCTTCAATATACCGCTGGATTAGCCACTTTAGCTGCACCTTCCAGGGCACGTGCGCGCTGTAGAGTCCGCGCATCAAGTCTGGGTGGGGCGATCACTGCAGGGGAAATGATGCTTAAATAATAAGCAATATTGCTTAAACAATGGGAAATAGTGCATGGAAAATGGTGGTTAAAAAATGGGAAATAGTGCATGGAAAATAATGATTAAAAATGGGAACTAGACCATGGAAAATAATGATTAAATAATTGGAAATACTGCCTAAATGTTGGGAAAACTGCTTAAATATGGGAAATAATGCATTGGAAATAATACTTGAATAATGGGAAAATTGCATGGGAAATAATGAAAGCAAAAGAAAAATCTTGGAATTTAAAGTTTCGTCTGTTTTGAGTTCGTGCTTCATTTTACAGTACTTTTTCCATTGATTAATTATAGTGCGTCATGGATCTTAATTTTCTGAGTATTTTGTTGCTGGTTGATTTTATTATAATTAATTTTTCCGTTGAAGCATTGAACGAGGAAACCTAATGTGATGCTGTAAGTACGCTCGCTGCGTAAATGACTTTTTTTTTAATTATCTTGCGCCACATAATTTTTGAAATTTTTTAATGAAAAAATAGTTAGTGTTGAAAAAATACAGACCCAACGAACAAAAGATGCGGGTTTTTGAGGAGCGATTGCATGTTATACATTTTTTTATACTTAGGATTCTTGAACGATGATGTATGAAGCCGCCACTTCTCATATGATGATTCTACTAAATAATCTATACGATAAATGGGACTGCAATGATTTCATCATAATATCAGAAAACTATAAATTATATTCCTCAATGAAGGCGACCTTTGCAAGCACGGAATTTGAAAATAAAGGATTACAATAATTACAACGATTATTAGTTAACTGATTTACGAGCAATTCACGAAGTTTTTTTTTCGCCTACACTGGACGTAAACAAACCAGTCTCTCATCTTACCGTCACCAGCAGTTACCATGGTTACCCTCACCAGCAGTTACTATGGTTACCCTCACCAGCAGTTACTATGGTTACCCTCACCAGCAGTTACCATGGCAACAACTCCGGCAGACGTCATTACGCTCGTAAACTGTACAGAGGGATTAAAAAATCCTCCATTCATAGAAATAGGGTAACGTGAGAGAGGGGAGGAGTAAGGGAGTCTTAGGGAGTGTGGAGAGGGGAAGTAACTTCATCATTCGATATCGAGACGTTCAAGGGCGCAATAAACATCAAAATAACTATAACACTCAGATACACCAAACTGCATTGGAAGCTGAAATATATTTAGAAATAGAAGAAACGAAGAAATACATATGTATATATAGAAATTTAAATAATAGAAGAAACGAAGAAGTGTGAAAGAGAGGGAGTGAGAGAGCGAAGGAGTATGGGATGAGGCGTGTAGTGTGAGAGTTAGAGGTTTCGGGAGTGTGGGAGTGTAGGAGTGTGGCAGAGCGGGAGAAGAAGGGGAGTTTTGGGATTTGGGAGTGTGGGAGTGTAGGAGTAGATGAGTGTAGGAGTGTGAGAGTGCAGGAGTGGGAGCAACACAACACGGAGGGAGCCACAGGAGGGAGCCACTCCTCCCATCAAGAGACCGCCAGGTCCATTAGCGTCCCACAAGGCAGCGTCTGCCCCGAGTACAACGGACAGAAAGAAATATTTCACCCCACCACTCCCCTGGTTCTTGTAACTTAGGGAATATGGTACCTGTAATGTGAGTAAAATTTGGTACGGGTAAAATAGGTAAAATACGGTACGAGTGAATTAGGTAAAATACGGTACGTGTAAAATAGGTAAAATGTGGTGCAAGTAAAGCAGATAAAATATAGTACAAGAAATAGGTGAAATTGAGTACGTGTAAAATAGGCAAATAAGGTGCATGTGAAATAAGCAAATTGAGTGCGCGTAAAATAGGCAGAATACATCACGTGTAAAATAGGCAAAATGAGGCACCTAATAGGGAGAAACTTACAAGTGAATTTAAAGTTTTTAGTCGTTGGAGTATAAAGGTAATTAAATTGTCCTAAAATCTTTCTCAATCTAAAACTAATTAAAGAACAAAGAAAAATGGATACTAAATAAATTAGGTGGAAAGTAACATCAACAAAACAAGTAAACCAGACACCAGAAATTAATAAAACACTTCATTTTTAAACAACGACATCAGAAATTACATTATTTACTCGTCCTAGGGGCACAACTTTTGAATCTTAATTCGTTTTCAATAATTTTTTCTATCTAAATAGTTTCATTCCATACCGTGATCATTGCTAAAGCCTATCACAATCATTTAGTTCTCCACAGTTATCATTGATTGATCGAAATCATTTCACTTCCCATCGTAGTCATTATTTAATTCTATCACAATCATGTCATTTTTCATCGTAGTCATTATTTAACTCTATCACAATCATTTCACTCGTCATCGTAGCCATTATTTAATTCTATCACAATCATCGCGATCACCACATAGATGCAACATAAGCAGGCTGGTGGTCGTCTCAGGCAGAAGAGAATGGGCGAAATTTGTGTTTAAATAAGTAAATATATCGATTATTACCAATTTTTATTATTTTCAATGATAAATACTCAGACCTTTTTTATCCATGAAGGACGTCATATTAAATAAAAAATATGGTGCAGATGATGTCTAGCAACAGAGAATATCTTTCTCATTTTCAGATACTTTATAAACCAATTCACACTGAACAAATGACATCTCACACATACATTGATATTTTATTTCGTCTAACAGTAGTCATCTTACTCATAACTAGATATCCAGTGCATTATTTATTAACAGATATCGTCTTATCCATTCTTAGACATTCTATCAACTTTCAATAGAAATTGACAACCATGTAATAGAAAATTCATATAACCGATTCCCAAATGAAGTATTCTTCCTTTAATCAATTTTCCAATTTGAAATTAGAGGCTGGCACCGACCCCACGTTTTTACCGCTACCAGATCAAACCATACCTCGTTTTTTATGTTGCATTTCCATTGTAGTGATTGCAGTGCACACAACAACGTTCATTACCATTTTAACTTGCACATTGCAGTACAGAAATTGCAATGTGCAACTTTAACGTGCAAAACTTTCCTGCAACTTATACTACACAAAACCTTGTACATTACTATTTTTAACTTGCACATTATAATATAGAAACTTCGCATAAAATTTTAATGTGCAATTTTACCACACAAAACTTTCCTACACCTTCAAGTACACAAAACTTTGTGCATTACTATTTTTAAGCAATATGCAAACTGCAAGACACAAATTGAAATGTACACTTTTACCGTACAAAACTTTCCTGGAAATTGAATTAGAATGAATTGAAAATTTTCCTGGAAATTGAAATCTGTTTAGCAAGTCTTTAGCAACGGTTTCCTTCTCAAAATTACAAGCCGTTCTGAGCAGTGAAGTGCGGCCAAACTTTGCCAGATGCGCGGCGTGACGAGCTGGGGTAGGCGAGGGGCAGATTTGTGAAGTTTTTCTTGGAAATTTGCAGGGTAAAATTTGTTGTGTACACATCGCGCGTCATTTTCTATCGCTAAACAGTTACTCCGATGAGGATGAGTGATACGAAATGTTTAGGGACAGGATGAACATCAACATAATAATATCACTCAGATACACAAAACTGGATTAGAAATTGAAACTAAAAGAAAAGAACAAACGTAAATACAGAAAATATTCAAAACAAATTACTCCTTTTATTTTAATATCTAAAACGTTCATGACTGCTCAACCCTGAAGTTAGAAATTTTGAGCGTTGTAACTGTTTTCATTTAGCATTTTTGCTTTCTAAAAAAACTATTAGAGGTCAAGACAGGAAGATAATTGTTTCAAGAACCTAGGTTTTTCACTTAATTTGGTCCCTTTTGCTCATAAAAAAGGACCCCTGATTTAAAAAATGGAAGTGAGTAACAAAATAAAAATCGCACAAGCGTGAATTCAGCGGAAGAAATCTTTGCTATGATTAAAGTATCTATTCAACAGCATGTATTACAAACATGAAATTTTCTGGGTAACTTTAGCAGAATGCTGGCACCCTTTACTGAAACGTTGCTATTCGAATAAAAACGGAAAAAAACTAAACAGTTTCAGGAGGAGAGAAAAGGTCAGTTTTCAAAAACGGAGAAAAGTTCACCAGTCGAGTAAAAACTGAAAAAATTTCACCAGTTTTCAGAAACAGAAAAAAGTTCAGTTTTCAGAAACTGAGGAAAGCTCACCAGTTTTCCGTTATAGAAACTCACATAAAAAGTTTTGTCGTTAAATTTGGGCAGCGGTGCACCACGCGCACGCTACACATCTGTTCCTTGCCCACGTGCCCACGTGTAGAATTTCTAGTTTTTTTTCTAGACGACGGAGCACAAGCTGACCACCGTCAGGTAGATGAGGGAGACTCGGGGGGAGGGGAAGGGGGGAAAGAAGGTGAGTCGTGGACCACACACATGAATGAGTGTGTACACATACATGCACTCATGTGTACATACACTGTTATTTCATGACGAACACACACTCATGTATTTGATACAGGCACTCATGTGTGCTTACATACCTGCTCTCATGTATGGATGTATCAAGTATTTGCATATTCGTCAGGAAATACAAGCAGTGCAACAAAGTGTGCATAATACGTTTGCGAAGCATAGACGAACGTTCTCATTCACGCTCGATCACGTACCTTCTCACACGCTCAAACATTGATAGTGAACTGTACATCAGTTTTTCTCCCTATCAGTCACCGGCAGTGCACAAACGACTGATCAGCTTCAGGGTACAACTGCCGGTATTTTGAGTATCTAGGATTCAAGCTCATTGAGGTAAACGACTGATCAGCTTCAGGGCACAACAGTTACTGGCGGTATTTTGAGTATCTAGGATACAGGCTCATTGAGGTAAACGACTGATCAGCTTCAGGGCA
>JACJUY010009798.1:6764-22236 GCA_014220935.1 Platorchestia sp. MABIK | reverse complement strand
TTGAATGAATGGGGCAAACGCAATAGTCATTTTACCGCCATCCGCGCTGCCTCTTAACATCGCCTAACGGTCCTCCAAGACGTATCTTGGTGCATTAATGCCTGACAGCAATATTTTCCTCGTGTGCCATTACTGTCGGCGATATTCACAATATCACGGCATTTTTTCCAATTGTGTTTTCTTACCTTGTCGAGTTCGTTAGTACCTCAGACACTCGCTTCGGTCATTGATATTCATTGTCCTTAGATTTCACGTTCTGTCCGGAGTGTTTTAAAGTAGCCCGAGGGAGAACACCACACACCTTTCACAACAGTTAGGGATGAGTCATTGTTATGTTCAGAAGATTTTGTAGAAAAGGTTGGTCAATGCATGCGCATAAAGTTCAAATTTGTCAAAAGTTACAGGAAACTGATTTTGAACGAAGGAAGAATTTTTATGAGTGGTTCTATGAGAAGAAGGAAGAGGATCCTGAATTTGTTAAAAGCTTGACTATGTCAGACGAAGCTCATTTAAGTTTGAAAAGATGTGTAAACAGACAGAACATGAGATTTTGGGCTATTGAAAATCCTAAGAAGATTATGAAAACTCCACTTCATTCAGAAAGGGTAACTGTTAGGTGCAGTTTCATGGAAATGGCATTATTGGTCCGTATTTTTTCTTCGAGGAAAACAATAATGGCCAAGCAGTAAACGTTAATGGTCAGCGATACCAAGACATGCTAAACACCTTCTTAATTCCTTTTTAAACCATAAAACTGGATGTAGCTGAAAGAGTTGCCGAACAGGGCTAGAGGGATGTTTATTTTAAAACTTTAAAATTTGTCAGAAAAATAAAAATGATAGCATTTATTACTAGGCAGGGCACCATACGCTTAAAAACCAAAGTAACTGCTAAAAGGTGACATTGCAAAACGGAGCAACCTGTAAAATTTCACATCAGACATCCCATGGCAAATCTGGGCTAAGAATTAATAACTTTGGCATTGAAATTCATTTTAACGGTTAACCATTAACAACCATTAAGAGTCAAAGCTGACCAAGATATTTCGCCAATCGATCAAGGCTTTTTGTGAGTACTCCACAAGCCCACCTTTTCTTCCTTAAAAGCTGAGGGACGATGAATTGCATCTCTACCGAAGGAAGATACATCCCTAACAAGATTTTATAACGCTATCACGAGTTCAAAGCTTTTAGAAATTTTTAACTGTACAAGTACAATATCAGCTAGGATATCTTGCAATTCAAAATCCCAGTCTAGAAACTACAGGTGATGAACTATATTCCCATAGGCCTACTTGTCTTTCCGCCATGATTTTGTCAAGTTTTCCAATTCAGTGTAAGCCGAGAAAGACTGGAAATTATAATCCAGTTACACGGGAAAAAATGTTTCCAGATAGAGAGGAGGTCTAACACATTGATTACTTTTATCCTGTCACCTTCAGAAGTCATAGCAAGATTCAAAATTTTTCACAATTAACAAAAGTAGATGCTGTTTGTTCACTGGGTTTGACTGAGGCCTAGAAGTGTCCATGAATATCTGGGTTATGGGCTCATTTCTCAGGCGCATCGCCTCTTTCAAACTTCAATCTTCGAAAGAGAGATTAGAGTTCCCAACAATGACCATATCGCTACCAATGTTCTAAAGAATGCATGCGACACTAAGCTTCTCATTGAGCAGGGAGCTGAATCTAGTTCAGGCTGTTCAGATAAGAATGGGATGGGTTCTTGGTAGGCTTTGTCACTTAGCTCTTTAAACATTTTAAGCCTCTAATTTGTGGCATCGATATCGTTCTACATGCAACAAAGACAACAAAGAATCAGTATAGCCATGTTATGTCAACTGCCGTAAGTGTTTAGCTCTGTAAGTCACAAGGCCAGGCCTTTTTGGTGAGCTCTCTTAAAATTGATTGCAGAGTCTTTAGCTTACCCAAGTAACTGATATATTTCATATGATTAGGTCAATGAAAAAA
This sequence comes from Platorchestia sp. MABIK, assembly GCA_014220935.1. Lineage (NCBI taxonomy): Eukaryota > Metazoa > Arthropoda > Malacostraca > Amphipoda > Talitridae > Platorchestia > Platorchestia sp. MABIK. The sequence goes on along the minus strand of JACJUY010009798.1, from coordinate 20,267 downwards.
GGGAACTTTGCTGTTGCAAAATGTAATGATCATCTTTAATTTCTAGATTATAACAAATTGTTGTTTAGTAGGTCTCCCCTATAGCCTAAATGCTTCGAACACTTGCTACCACTTAACGCAGCACGCCGTGATAAACTGAGACTTCTGAAAAACAGTTGTTCAATCGGACTCTATGTCTCAAATTTATTGGTAATAAAGTGTTTCTTAATTTTTCTTCTCGTCTATCTCTTTGTGAGTAAACGTTTAGGAGGTTGCATCGTTGTGTTGTAAGGAGCACATGCTCCACACAGACTCCTGAATGAACCTAACTGCTTGCGAAACTCTCTGTGTTGAGCTCAAACAATGAAGGGCCACTTTTTCTTGTGCCAAAACCTTTGAAAATAAATGGACTTAACTCCACTGTTCTGCCATGATTGACATGTCGGAAATTGAGCTGCCCAAGAGGACAGCAAGCGGCTCCTTCAGCATTCAAGTGCAGGAGTAAACCTTCAGCCGATGTCCGAACTTGCATTCACATCCGCACCTTTTTCAGCAAAAATGAGAGAAATTTTTCACGTTTTAAAAATGTCAATCAATCTGATGCTTAAGCGTTTTGACATATGAAATTGTTATTTCAGAGTCTGAGATGTCCGTCTGTGAAGGACTTTCTTCGCTTTCTGTCAATCTGGTTATCAGATTTAGTCTTTAAAAGTGAAAAGTTTCACAACAGGAATATCATGAGGTAATATGTTTTAAAGTGTTTTTTTTTAAGAAAGCATTAGCATATTTACATTGTCTGACCCTTGCTGTGGCGGTTCTGATATTTTTAGAAATTTATAAGCATTTATAGATTTTTTTGCTTCTCTAGACATTTTTAGACGCTTACGAACCTCTACCAGAATAGGAAAGTTGTTTTAACAATATTTGTACTTAACTTGGAAGTGATCCAAGAACTATGTTCGCTCCTAGTAAATCACGGAAAGCTACAAGGAATGGTCTAGATTTTTATGAAAATTTTACCTTATACAAATATTGATAATACCGATATTTTCCATTGTTCAAAAGGAGTTCCAAAGAACACTCTTTTCAATGAATAAGCATGGGTAGTTGGAGTGGAGCTGTGGGTGAAAGTAAGATGGAATGCCCAAAAGCAAGATTCATGCGCAACGGTTCTGTAATAATTGGATATATTGCAAATTTAACAACGGGAAAAATTGCATACCAATTGATCAAATCCATTTTCTAACTTTTATAACAAAAAAGTTTTTTTTCTTTCTGTGAGTTATTTAGCCTCATATCTAAATAGTTCCTTGACACAATGTAAATATTTCCTTCTACGTAGCCATTTTAAAACTACTTCATTTATACGCACACGTCATCATACGTCGCTTTTATGGTCGTGACTTATCAAGCGTTTAGTTTTTTACTGTCAGATTACAGATAGCCTACCAATATGTGTTTATCTAATCATTTCACTTAAACCATTTTTATAAGATCGTTAATTTTTCATCATGAGGTGCAGTCTTTTGAATATGCACAAAATGTTCCATTGTCTGTTTTTGCTCCCCATTTTTTGTAGGTGTCTAACTGTGCCCCGTAATTTTGCCACCGCTTGTACGTTACGCATTAACTTCGAGTAATTTCTTCATGTGGATTTATTGATGTCCCTGTAACCTTTCCGCCAGCTTCACTTCCGCCAAATTTTTGCATGGCTTTGGCGCTGCCTAACGTGTTCACGCGATAGGTCTGCCGTCATTGCTTCACCATATCTAACAGAATTGCTCTATGCTCTCCTGTGAGATAGGTTAAAATATGGTTTAATTACGTATTCAAGTCATGTTTTCTAATTTTTTTGTTCGTTGTATACCTCCGTACTCATGGTAAAAAGGCATCCGAATAATCGAGTTCGTAAAATTTTAAATCTCCAAATAGATATCGTGTTAGACCTGTTAGGCATTGGTTGAAGAAAAGAGAATCTGTCTTCTAAAAAGTTACATCGTAACAATTTTTAAGTGAAATAATTTGATGAAACTCATGTTTCTGTGATTTCTTAGCCGTTCTAGCAACATTGTTTTTTATGGATTCTTGACACATCGCCACAGCGAGGGCAAACATGTTGCATAATTCAAGCAGTGGAGTAGAATTTCATCAGGAGACAGACACTGATCCTTTATAAGATCTACAATATCCATTAATACTATGGTCTTACTGGATATTATCTATGTAAGCAGCGAATGTCAGTTAAGCTCGATAGAGTTCAGTAATAAAACCATGACGCCAGGGATTGTAACACCAGTTACATACGTGATTATCGCCACCATCTCTACCTCACTTCACCTCACGGTAAGGTGCATGTCTCCTTTCATTTCATACAACTGGATCGCTCGCAGTGTCAATCTGTAACTTGAATCCTGGCACTGTTGCGCCTCTGCTTGTGCCCATAGCCACGACAGAAGTTTCCTCTATCATGCCCATGGCCTGCCTTCGAAGTCCGTACGGTCGTTCCAGTCTTCAGTATACCTCTAGACACTGGCTCGTTGTGGTGCTGGCGTGGTCTGCGCTCTGGGGTTCAGTGTGAGATGTGTGTGAGTCATAGGCGTTGCCGAAGTGCAACCTTTCTGTTGCGGATGGAATAATTTTGACCCATGTATAAGAATTGCAATTGAAAACCATTAAAAAATAGAAAATAAATTAATAAAAAGTAGAGATTAAGGAAGAGTGTTTCTGCGCAGAGATTCCAGCAACAGACAGGAGCCACTCGAGTGAATGTGAGAAGGTGTACATCAGTTGGCCGTTCATCTGACACTAGTTAAGGAGTGACGTGTTACGGTAGTCGTGTGACACGTGATGAACGTGTAAAGTATTGTGTTTTGCCGCACGCACCTCCTGTTACCTGCCACTACTGACTCTCGTGTCGAGCAGCAAAGAAAAATGTAAGTACATATTCCAAGAGTCACCTGCAATTACTCATCTTCGTGATCTGGCCAGTCTAATATTTGAAGCAGTTACACTGATGAGCAGCAAGGTATAAAAGAGGGCTCGCGCTCATCAAGATGCGAGGTATCACAGATGGTGCACTGTAATGATTTCCAACGCATGTTATTTGTCACATTAGACAGCAATCTTTTCGAGCACGGAACCGTGAACAGATTATCTTACTTTCATCAAATTAGGGCGACGTGGAGGGGAAAAATTTTAACTTATCATTATTCATTATAAAATGTTAAAACTGTTATTGTAGCCATTAGATGAACTCACTCACTAATTTTGTTTGGACTTATGCGCGAGGAGAATGAGACTGTTTCACTATGCTCAGACACAATAAAAATCTTGAACGACATATTTGAGTCCACTATTTCTCTCTGATCCATGTATTAGTAAAAATTATAGTTTTAATATTTATGTCTAGCAGGACCCGTGGAAATTTAACGGACAGTCCATTGTTACACTAGGTGGATTCGGTCATCATTGCCTCACCAATTGCAACAAAACCTTCTCTAACCTAACCCATCACAACATATTCTAACCTATCCCATCATATCCGTACTTTTCTTGATAATATGTCAAACATAAAATACCGTGGACCCATGATAAAATTCCGTCAGCATTATCTAATCTGTCCTAACCAAACATATCTTGACCTATCCTAACCTAGCAAATCTTAACCTATCCTATTCTTGCCTAATCTATCCTAACCTAACTTAACCAATGTCGTCATTCAGCTAGGTGAATGTTTAAAAAAAATTCTATTTATATTACCTAACCTATGCTAACTTAACCTATCCTAACCTAACTTATCCTAACCTAACCTATCCTAACCTACCCTAACCAAACCGATCCTGATAATATGTCAAACATAAAAACCGTGGACCCGTAAAAAAAATTCCAACATTACCTAACCTATGCTAACTTATCGTATACTAACCTAACCTGTCCTAACCGAATCTATCGTAACCGAATCTATCCAGATAATATGTCATACATAAAAAAACGTGGACCCGTGAAAAAAATTCATCAACATTATCTAACCTATCGTAACCTAACCCTTTGCTGCTCCCCGTCCATATTTTGCCTTCTTTGCGGAAATAAATTTCTCTGACGCTCAGGTACTGTGCTCGTTGTTCCTCATCCACATTTTGCCTTCTTTGTTGGGATAAATTCCTTTGCTGCTCACTATACTGCGATTGTTGCTCCTCGTTCATATTTTGCCTTCTTTACTGAAATAAATTTCTCTGCTGCTCAAGGTACCAAGATTGCTGCTCCTTGTTCATATTTCCGCGCATGATTTGCTGTTTTCCACTGTCTCGTTGAAGGGACTCTTCATATTGCTCATCATTCATTGCAGCTCGTCTCACTTGCTGATGTTGCCTGTCCGTTTCAATGTCACAAAACGAGTGTGAGGGTCGGCTGACGCCTTCTCGTTACGTTAGAGAGATTTAAACCTCGACAGTCAGAGTAGAAAGGAAATTAAAGATGGGAAATACACAGAAAGAGGATGGACAGAAAAGGTGGAAAATAGGAATAGTAGGAATTAGAATGGTGCACCACGAGCTTACCTCAGTTTAATCAGCATGGGACAATGATACACTAATTTGAAAGATTTAAACATGTTTTTATTTTTAATGTTGAACACGTGAGGGGAGCTAATTGAACAATGCAAACAAGATAATTATCGACATACCCCTTCTAACACAAATAGCACACCAAATGAGAGGAATGCACGCTTCGAATCATAAAGAGCGCTTACGAACGATGGCATGATTTAACGTTACCCAAAATTTTAAGGTAACTATCAAAAGTAGATTTACGCACAATGAATAGGAATTAGGAAAAATAATTAATGGCTGGGCTAGCTTACGCCCGAAATAAACAGGGATAATGCAAAAACAATAAAATCTTGACTTACACAAGGTATCAAAATATAGAACACTTTGCACTATGCACAACGTGAAATTCTTGCTTTAAAACCCAACCACACCTTTCTGCTAAGTGCACAACACCACAATATGAAACATAATCACTTTATAAATAGCGCGCCATTTCAAAGCATCTTCAATGTGCAACTCTGTATCTAAACTTGCACTTTTGTAATCACTATTTTTGAGTCCTCAATACCACAAAAACACCCTAGCTCTTCTGTGATGCGTCGTTGGCGTTAATCGAACTCCGCTTCCATTTTGGGTTTGAAGAATGCACGTAGGGCTGATCAGGCCGTTTCCGCTGCCACCTCGCGCTCGCAGGCCAGTGGCCCAGTGCTGGTCATTGGCGGTCCCACACTCAAGAGTTCTTAAGTTGAGCATCATTCGCTGAGAACCGGAGCCGCTTAACCACTGCAGAACTCGCAGTTGCCTCGCGTTGTTGCAGACTTGGCGACTGTACTTTGCCAATCGGCGTGCTGGAGTTTCTTGCGAGCTTGGAGTTTACGCAGAATTCTCCACTAATTTTTCGGTTGAGTCGTTGACATGCTGTGCCACTTGCCATCTTCTTCTTTCTTATCCTTGGCGTTCACCGAAGTAAAGCTGAAGACGATGTTGCGTTCTCCCCACATTAGCGTTGGGTTCGGTGTACTTTTTTTTATATTTAATCTTGAGTTGTTCCTCTGCCGGGAACGCCTGCAGCGGCCGTTCCCGGCCTGCTCACAAATGTAGTCTCTCTTGTAGCGTAACCGAGAGAAAAAGACCTCCCGATCCTTCCTGTATTCTGCTTTTATGCGTTCCACTTGGTTCCTTCTAGAAGGTTCTCGAATGTTCGCAGTTATAATGACAGCGTTTTATTGCTGATTGGTGGAATTCTTGCTTGTCCTAACGTCTTGAATTTTCATTGGTGCGTATCGTGCGCAGCGTCGATACCCACGCTATTCCAGGGTCATGAATGCCTGTAAGTTGAAGCCCTCACTTTGGGTTACGCCCCCTCGCTCCGCGAGGCTCGGCTTCTTGCGTGTGTGTGCATTTGTGTTGCAGGACCTTGTGTTTGTGTTCGAGTTTTGTGATGATGTGTGTGCGTGTGTTTGTGTTTGTGTGTCAGACTTTGTGGATACGCCTGAGCGAGCATCACGGTAAAGGAAACAAGGTAGGTTCAAACCAGTCTTTTTTTCGTCGACTGTGTGGGTGTGCTGACGTCACGGCAACGAACCAATAGCAGCGCTCAAATTGCTTCTGGTAGCACTGCTACTCCCAGATACGTCTTCACTATTGGCCTAACGACACTGCGGTTTGGTGACGTCATAAAGTTAGTTTGAAATAAAGCCTTTCTATTGGCTACCCGAACAAGAAGAAGTGTAATTTCCCCCATAGAAATGACCCTACCTTGTTTCCTCTACCGTGGCGAGCAGTCTGGTGCAAGTGTTGACCGCACTGGTGACAGAGATGAATGGCAAGCCTCTTGAGATCGCGGAATATGATAACGAAGGCTGCCCTGTAACAAATTTCACCCTTCAAGCTGCCCAAGCTGTCCCTCGCATTAGAGGCGCTGGCTAACGGTTTTCTTAATAACGATCACCACAACCGATATCCTAAAACATTCCGATGTCTCTTCACAACGCAGTGTTTCCGTCACAGCTTTTAGTGCTTTGCCTAATCTAGCCTAGCAACACACTGCATTATTATTAGATATTTCACTACATCAAAGATTTCCTGCCGTTGTTTATTCCTTATTCGCTGCGAGTAGAGTCTCAATCTATCGCGAGTAGCGTCCAATCTTCGCTCCATTGCGTGGTTCGAAGGCTAAAATTATCACTTAAACATGAAGAAAAGGTCTTAGGGATACCTGAGGGTCGTCAGTTGATCGATAAAAGGCTGTAATTTCTTAGGCTGGTTATTCCATTGGAATCTTCCTGATATTTCAGGGATAGAAGAAAAGTCAGATTTTTGACTGATATTTATGAAATCTAGGTACGTCAACAGTTTTTCTGTTCCTGCGATAAACTTCCAATAGTAATCAAGCGAAAAAGCGATCGAGCTAACAAGCTAACGAAAACTTGAAACTCGAGACAGAAGTACTTTTCGCAAGTATCTGTGATACGCGAGCTTAGTTTATTCGAGGGAGGGAGTATTTTCCCTCCGTAGTACAGAGACACCAGTCGACCCACCCTGGCGATGGCCTAACAGCAATCTTTTAATGTAACACTCAGGAATTCGGTATCCATGAGACCATAAACTCGGATGAGAGCGTAACGGACGGACGAACTAAGGGAGGAACAAGCAGAATATAATATAGATAAAAGATTTTGACGCCTGCAAACGCCCCATTGCAGCGAATGTCGATCTCATAGTCTTAGACGTAGAATTATTTAAAAACACCAATTTTAACTTCAAAATCAATCTCTGATATAACATGTTTCTAATCTCTTATTTCAGTATAAGTGCGCACTAGCAGGAGCGTTTCATCAATGCATCATTACGTCTATGCTATCTTTTTTTTGTATTTACGTGCTATTCTCTCAATCATTTGTTTCGACAATTGACATGGGTATAACTGTACCCATGTGTGTGTTTCAATTATATAAGGATCTTAATGTTAAGAGATTTTTCAAACCAATGTTATACATTTCAAATCAACTTTATTAAAAGTGAACTATTTTTCTTTTCTTTCTTTTTCGCATTATGCTATGGTCTAGTCTCATTATAGTCTCTAGTCTCACTACGCCACAAGCTGTCCCATTACAGCTCCCACTACTCCACAAGCTGTCCCATTACAGCTCTCACTACGCCACAAGCTGTCCCATTACAGCTCTCACTACGCCACAAGCTGTCCCATTACAGCTCTCACTACGCCACAAGCTGTCCCATTACAGCTCTGCTTTTCCTTACACGTCCGAAAGGTCTTCAGTTGCACGTCAGGTCGTCGTGACGCTCTTATATTCGAGTCATACCGGACTTTCATGGCTTTACCAACTACAAGAGTGAAATCTAGAGAATGAAAACCTATATTTTATAACATTGAAAATTTTTATTTTACAGTGTCAGGTTGAGGAATAAATAGAGATTAACCTTATCAGGTTGTCTTTGAAACTACTTCTTAGTAACTCTCTCTTATACAAGCTTCTATTCTAAAGATAACTTGGCTGCTCATTTCAAGTTAAAAATAAAGAAATTGGAAAAAATCACATGCGTCGTGCAGAAAGTTAACAGAACTGCGCGAAAATTCTCAAAAGTAAATATTTAAAAACGAAGTCAAGCGTCGCTTTTTAGAATATAGCCAACTTTACATGATGTAGTTGATATCGACGTGAGTATTTATAAATGTCATTATCTCTCAGTCCATGGCATCTCTATTACTTTCTGACACCAATGAACAGTGTGGCCTGTGTGGGATCTCCTCGGCTTACAGGGTGAAATTTCAGGATTGATGGACAAATGTTAATGAAATAGTTTCTTTAATGTGGCTATCAGTCGTTTTAATAATTCCAATTTAGTAAATTATTTAGATTTGATTGTGGAGAAAATAGTGAATTCCTGCAAGTAATTCAACAATGTGATAGTGTTAAAATATTACAAAACAGCCCCGTGCGTTTTTCTGGTCGCGGTCGCAAATATCTGGCAAACGGCTCTCAAAAACTGTCCTCTGCTCTTTCCTGCGCGCAAGTGCCTGGTAAATCCCTTTTGAAGCTGTCCGATGTTTTTTTTCTGGATGCAAATGTCTGGCAAACTGTTTTTTACAAAGCTGTGCCATGCCCTTTCATTGATGCAAGTGCGTGGAAAAACCTCTCGTGTCTCCGCTTTCCGACTCGTCAGTGGACGGTTTCAAAACCCCGTATTTGAGGGATGTCAATTTCTTCAGCTCTCTAGCCCTGCTCCTCGTGATGATAGCATATCGCTGATAAGCGTCATCTCACGTCAAATCGAACTGGTCAACTCTCTGCATCATTATCCGTTATTCGTGTTGTACATGTTTATTTGAGAATCCATTTAAATGAGAAGAAAGAAGAGGTCATTAGTATCGACTGAAGAAAACGGGGAATCAAGCGCACGAAGTGTGATACCACTCAGGATTCTCTGCGGATTGAAACCTCGAGGAAAGAATAAAGAGGTAAAAAAGCCGCCAAAGTTGAAAACAGGGAATGAGGTATGAGCACTAAAAAATCACAATAACCCGAAAGGAAAGATGGACGTCGCAAAGGTCTGTCTAAGGCGAAGGGGACCTAACAATATTCCCATGTGCCCAGTGCCCATAGCATACTACGGTCAAACCTAACTAAGCTAAATCTATTGCCTAACCTTTGGTCCCTAGCTGAGGTGACAATTTTCAAGAGCTGCAAAACTCTGTCATGACATTTTTCATAACCTAAAAATATGTAATCCAATAACTCAGAGTAATAACATTTTCTGTTGAATACGCATCGTTGTGGTTAATTTCGTACTTGAATATCAATAGATAATTTTTGCATGGATTCCTTTGAGTTCCTGCTGTGGTTGAAGAATGAAGGAATAGCTCGCTAACCTAGCATTTCATCAGCTCTTTCTTGCTCTTGTCAATTTCTATAACAATTTCAAGTTTGTTAGGCAGCCGTAATGCTGTTCAGGAATTACTCAAGGTTGGTGACGTAGTCTATTGAGATCCTTGAGCTCATGCACAAATGACACGTGGAATTGATGTCACCCAGTTCCGCACCGCAGAACTTAGCCTGGCGTGAGGAACGCTAGTATGTATTCAGAAAAGGGTTGACGCACGTCTCGGATGCAAAGCGAATCATTGAAGAGTCGTCGCAATAATTGTCCATCATTGTACCATAGTCAACAAGTTCAAAAACTACTATGTAAATGTTTTGTATTTTACATAACACTGTTCAAAGCAGGACTATGTATGTACCTTTATTGCGGAGAATTTGAGGACAGATTCTGTCTTTCGTCTCGAATGCTTTTAGTTCAGACACCGCACAGAGAGTTTCAATCATTGACACCCAGTCAGCTGCCTGATGGCCGTTTTCATCATGTTAGTCTACCATAGTTTGGATCTATTTCAATCGTCATGTTGAGGCCTTTTCATGAAAGTATGAAAATAATGTACCTCCAATATACATAGTTGCTACGTAAATGGGATGTGACACTTAGCTTCAACAATGTTTTATGATGAAAGTTTTTTTTAGAGCGGTGACTTCTACATTAGATAAAATAACTACAATGCTCACTCACAGAAACTCACAGAACACTCAAACAACTCACAGAAACGTAAGCCAGATCTCGATGAATAAACACATCATTTCTCGGGGCCAGCTCTCTCGCTTGTGAGAGCACAAGAGTTCTTTCCTTACTCAATAACATGTCCAGCAGTCACTGCGACTCAGCGCTCTTAACGCTACGTCCCGTTCCAATATGGCAAATATATTCACCGATATTCCTCACCGCACGTGTGCGCAAGCACAGTTACGCGGCAGGTGTCGCAACTTGAGGAAGTGGGAGGAGGATGTCGTACGCACCCGTTGCCTGGACGCGAGCTTTGTGCATCGTGTTGCTGCTGAAGGTTCCCTGTTGCTGCTGAAGGCGGAGGGCCGTTCCCTGTTGCTGCTGAAGGCGAAGGGCCTTCCCTGTTGCTGCTGAGGGCGGGGGCGTGTATCGTCAAGAGCAGAGCGTGAGAAATGCCTAGGAATTAGACTGACTCGAAATACTGTAGCAAGTTCAAACAAGTGGGCGAGGTGAGGAAGTTAATATGACAGGCGACATTTACCGGGTGGATCAGCTCCATGCCGAAACTTTGCCGAGCTGTAATTTACGTGAAAGCCTTCTCTATGAAATATTGATTTGAGATTTGTGAACCTGTTGATTAGTTCCCATGTGTTGACATCAGCTGGGATTGCACGTGCTCATCTCACTCTATTTATTACTTTCTATTGAGTGGTGCTCAAAAAATTGTCAGAAGAAGGATATTTTTTTTAAGATTATGTTATAAAATGAACATAAAAATGTTTTTTCCACCCTACACCAACGTTTGGTATTGATCTGTAATGTTAACGTCGAGTTAGGTTTAAACTCCCAGAAGATAATATGATTATGTTTGTGTCTATATTTCTAACGAACTGGACTTCAGATGTGACTTGTGTTAAATGAACAACCGACTGGTGTACGGTATGTGTCATCACGGGCTGAGTTATTCAGGCAGTGTGTTGTTCACTAATTTCTATTTTCATCTTCAAATTGACATTTCTGCTGATTATTTCTGAAAAATGCGCATATCAAGCGGGACAAACACATTTGTAGTAATCGATCTTAAGCTGAAATTGGGTCATGTGTGCGTGTTTGGACCTAGCTACAGAATTGCCCGTTCTATTTTTATTTAAAAGGATGTTTTATTCCAAACAGATTGAAACTCATAACCTTCATTGAAATTTTAAAATCCGTATGTTTATACCAGAACCTAATGACGGTTATCCACGTTGGATCAGGAACCTATTACATGCGCCCCTGTCTAAGGGAAAATGAAGCAAGTCCTTTCTCAACGGGAAGAAACACTGAGCTCGCCCTGCGTAGTGTCGAACCTGCGCCCCTCCACATGACAGGCGAGCGCTTTTAGCCAACTAAGCCACGATGACTGTGATCTGTAACTTGAGTACCTCCTCCTTTTCTCTAGTTTCTCTCACCAGTAAGTGCCGAGATGCTCATCACTCAGTTCCAGGAGGCAAAAACACAACAGACCTCCTCCTACCGTAAGCCCTTCCCCCCTCCCCCCCCCAAACCAGCCGCCGGGAGGCCTCACACTTCCTGAGTGTGACGTCCCGTGTGCGTCCAGCGGCCATTGCGGCAACAGGCAAAGAGGCAGTCGCATCACGCGGGAGGGTAGTAGGAGGATGTTAATGCAGGTATTTTTGCTCCAGCCTGAACCGCACGAATGAAGGACTTCCGGAAGCGAACTTGTGCGTCTACCTTTCAATGAAAAGTACTGTACAGTGCGTCTATACTCCTTTCCATCGACTCGTGAGCTAAACAATGATGGTCAAGTTTCAGGGCAGATTCGTGACTCCCTGAACACTACACTCTATGTTCTGGGTCCAATTTTCAATCAGATTATGACGGTGTAGCGGTACAACTGTCTGTAAATTCATGTGCCGATTATGCAGCCATACGACGCGGTAAACCGTTGGAACATCTTTCTCATGAGGATTTTAAAAATATATTTCTTAAGAACTCAGAAATAACGCTGACCTAAAGTTTTTACTGAGTAAAGGTTTAAATCAGTGAAAAAAAAGCTCTTGTTTACGCACCGCTCGTCTTGTCAAAGCGATTAAGTGAATCCTTCGAGAATTAACACAATTTTCTACCACCACGTTCTTCTGAGCATTGCAGTTGAGCTATGACACAACGGTTCATTTACTGCAAAGGTCATTCTCCACAGCATAATGGAACGCGTTCCTAGTTTGAAGAGTAGGAAACTAGGACTCGTGAATGTGTGCGACAAAACGATTGCTAAATTTTACCAGGACCTCTTCAAACTGTGCATTGAACTGCGGCTTATCCTGAATTGTAGGAATAAACGTAGATCAGAACATTTAAGGCCTGGAAATGAGAAAAAATACCACGGTTGCTTCTTTTTACGGGACAAAGACACGCTTCCCATTAATATGCGAGCCTTTCTGGTTCACTCGTAGAGTTGTGTGCAGTTAAATGTAACACTTTTGCTGCTACTCGATCTCTCTAAAGCATTCGACAGCGTCGAACGTGATAAACTCCTACGAGAAAAACCGAACTTAGGAGTTGATACGCATTGGTTTAAAAGCTACCTAGGCAAAGCTGCCTAGGCTACCTAGGCAAACTAGGAATCGGTCTCATGCAGTCCTCTTAGATAACAAGTTGTCCCCATTCCTTCAAAATAACTTTGGTGTCACTCAAGGATCCATTCTGGGCCCGCTATTGTTTTCCATTTTCATTAACGATTTCCCTCCAATGCCTTCTAACACTCGAATCTCTATGTAAGCAGATGATGTCCAAATTGCAATGACAAGCTCTGTAGCAGAAATACCACAGACGAAAAATGGAGCTGAAGCCCTATTGATCAGCCTCAAGTCATGGTATGACCAAAATGGTCTCAAGCCAAACGCGAGTAAAACACAATTCATCATTTTTGGGTCAAAAGATTCAATTAACAACATTCGAAATCTAGATCTAACTCTTACAGTTGGGAATGATAAAATTCACCCATCAGAAAAAGTAAAAAATTTAGGTATTTGGTTCGATAGAAACATGTCCTTCAAATCCCACGTTGATAAAACCTGTAACACAATTCACGAGACTTTATTGTTTTGTAATCGTATAGAAAGTGTGCTTGACGAAGAATCTAGATTATTGGCCGTTCAAACTTTGGCCTTATCACGTATTGACTACTGTAGCCTGGTTTGTTAAATTTAGGTTAGGGTAAGTGATCGAGACTCTTACAATATTTGTATTTTCAGTAACAAACAGCAGGACAACAGTAAGTTTACGAAGGATATTTTATCACGAAGGATAGCGGTGGAGTGGAGTCCAGCAAAGCATGAGAACCATGAGCTCAGTTCTCAGAGCAGTTCTCTTTTTAAACACATTCTAACACAAGAACACT
>JACJUY010009797.1:6713-18321 GCA_014220935.1 Platorchestia sp. MABIK | reverse complement strand
AATTACGATCTAATTTTAGGACGAGATGTGCTTCACAATGCAGTAATTAATTTCCAAGAGGGTTTCCTCACGTGGGAGGGAACCAAGGTGCCTTTCCAAGACCTAAAGAAAACGCCATCGATTGGTAGAGAAACAATGATTGCCAATATAATCAACAGCGACTGTTTGATGTCGGAAGTAGTTGCTAAGCAGAGCTTGGGCAGGAAAAAAAAGACGCGGCGGAGTGAGCGACCGCGAGGAAATAAAGCGTACAAAAAAAAGAGTGTGATCGAGCGTGTAGCTGAGAAGCCAAGGCCAGAGGTAAAAAAGAAGAGACCATTAGTGGTACATTGCGCAGCAGTGGAAGTGCCTGGCAATTGTGTAAAAGTTGTGACAGGGTTTGTGAAGAAGGCCAAGCCCGGTGAATATATTGTATTGAAAAGAGGGTTAGAGAACGGAATATTAATAGCGGAATCAATAGTGACAATTAAAGAAGATGGTAATGTAGCTTTAATGATGTTAAACCCTACAGATGATGATGTTAATTTCAGCGACAACACAATGTTGTGCAATTTAGAAGTAGTAGCTGAGGAAGAGGTAGAAACTGAACTCTACCTCACGAATGTAGAGGAAGCTCTGAAAGAAGCAAATAATATAGAGTTGAGACTTGTCGCTACGTCAGGTTCACTTGGAGACATCTCGAGTCGTGGTGGAAATACTAAGGCCATGGCTATGGAGAAACTTGGGTCGAATGGTGACCAACGCGGCAAAAATTGTGATTTTGCTCGGAGTGAGGAGCGAGGAATTAATGCATAAGTTGGTGATGTGCCTAATATACAGAAGGACGTACGTCGTCCGTTAACGACTGAGGACATATTATGTCACGAAGCTGACATCAAAGTACAACTGACTAAACTTTTAAATGATTTCCGTGACGTGATCACGCTAGAAGGCGAAACGATTGGTGTTACTAATGTAATGAACCACAAAATTGTGCTTAAACCTGACGCTCCAGTACTGAATATACCACCCTATCGTATACCTCATAAATACCAGGAGTTGGCCAAAATTAATAACCAAATGCTCAAACAGGGTATAATAGAGAATTCCATGTCAGATTATAATTTTCCGGTAATAATTGTAAAGAAAAAGAGCGGTGAGTTACGGCCAGTAATAGATTTTCGGAAACTCAACGAAATAGTGGTCAAGGAGTCGTATCCGATTCCACGGATAGACGAAATTCTGCCGACTTTAGGTGGCACTAGTGTTTTCTCAACATTGGACCTTAGGTCTGCTTTTCATCAGGTAGAATTAGAAAAGGAAAGTCGGAAATTTACAGCCTTTAGTGTAGGGTACGAAAAGTACCAATTCAAACGCATCCCATTCGGACTCAGTTCAAATCCGAGCGTGTTCCAACGTGTCATGTCAGCTGTACTTGCGCCTATTTTAGGGCGGCTGTGTTTTGTCTTTTTGGATGACATACTTGTCTATTCAAAAAACAAAGCACAACATTTGGTTGACATTAAGTCTGTCCTTTTGACACTGCGCTCTGGTAATTTGTCGATAAAGTTAGAGAAATGTCAATTCTTTAAACAGTCAATTGAATACCTTGGACATATTATTTCGGCTAAAGGAATAACCTGCAAAGAGTCTGAGAAATTGCAAAACTATCCGGCACCAGTAAGTGTGAAGGAGTTGCAGCAATTCCTGGGTGCAGCAAATTATTTCCGGAATTTCATTTCGCAGTTTGCAAAAATTGCTAACCCTTTGTACAGACTATTAAGGAAAAATGTTCCTTTTGACTGGAATGATGACTGCCAAAAAAGTTTTGACTATGTTAAATCAGCCCTGACATCTGAGACTGTTTTACGACATCCGGACTACACCAAACCTTTTCATCTGTTTACAGACGCCTCAAATTTTGAGTTAGGAGCTGTGTTGATGGAGGCCGAGGATTTTGGGGAGAAAGTAATGCGTCATGTAGCTTATTTTAGTAAAAGTTTGAACAGTAGTCAAAAACGTTACAGCACAACCAAAAAAAATTTTTTTGCGATACATACTGCTCTTAAAGCTTTTAAATATTTGATCACGGGATATCCTATCCAAATCTATACGGACTACCGTCCTTTGAGTTTCCTTTTTCAAAGGAGGCTGCCGGACGACGCAGCTATGGCTAGGTGGTGTATTAATGTTCATGCATCCGAACCGAGCATGAAATATCTACCAGGCCGACAAAATGTCGTAGCCGACTATTTAAGTAGGCTCCCAGGCAATAATGATCAGATAACTCTTAAAGAACTAGAAAGCTGCGGACCATTGCAGTTCGAATCTGAAGTTTGCATCGCGCAGACGCGAGCTCAGAAAAAAAGCAGACGCCAGACGTACACAGTAACACGACGATACAGACAGACGGTACTGACGCAGGCTTGACACGCAGCGACGCCGCTGTACCTAAATTGATTGAGTATGTACCACAAG
Organism: Platorchestia sp. MABIK; assembly: GCA_014220935.1. NCBI lineage: Eukaryota > Metazoa > Arthropoda > Malacostraca > Amphipoda > Talitridae > Platorchestia > Platorchestia sp. MABIK. The sequence continues at coordinate 15,864 of JACJUY010009797.1, read as the reverse complement.
AAAAGGACATTTCCTGGACTTTAAACGAATTCATAGACGAACAGAAACAAGACCCATTTTGTACTGAAGTTAGAGGAGCACTAATGCATGGAAGTACATCTACGATTCCTGACTTATAAAATTATTTAATTACTAATGACGTATTGTACCGACGACGACGGATTGATTCCCAGACAAGCACTATTTTAACATCGGTCATGCCAACCTCATTAATGAATAAGGCTATATTAGGTTTACATTCAATGTATCACACAGATGCATTGCACACTCTATTTAAATTCAAGTTAAAATATGATCATAGTTTGGAACAAACGATCGTTCGTAAGTTCGTACAAAATTGTGAAGTTGGTAAGCTTCTTAAAGCTCACCCATCCGTACCTATCAAAATTTTAACGGCGCCTATTGCGAAAGAACCTTTTGAAATAGTTTCGATGGATTTCGTCGGACCTCTCAAAGTAACGGATAATGAAAATAAATATATTCTCGTTGTGATTGGTTTGTTTTCACGTTATTGTAAGCTGTATCCCACTTCCAACTGTCGTCCAGATACGGTAATATCATGTTTAGGTAATTGTTTTGCGACATTCAGATACCCAAAAACCTTAATTAGTGATCAGGCACTAGAGTTTAAATCGGTAGCAGTCAAACAGTTTGCCAATATACACGCAATTGCGAAAAAAGAAGTTTTAGCATTTAGTCCCCATTCGAATGCTATTGTTGAACGAAACAATAGGAAAATTACTAATATGCTGAAATTTTACATAAATTCCCTAGCACACACAGAGTGGGACCAACGCATTGAGATGGTCGAGAACGCGATTAATAATTCTTTAAATTCAACTCTGGGAGACACCCCCAGTTATATGGTTTTCGGAAGAGATACATGTCCGTACTTCCGTGGGGAGAATTTCAACATCTCCTACAGCTACGATGATGAAATTGATTTAGTAGACTTTAGAGCAAGAGAGAAAGTTCGAATTGTTGAAAACGTTAGGAACATGATAATAAATCAGACTGTGGAAAGCACGACGTATCGTAATTTGAGACGCAAAGATAAACACTTCGCCATTGGTGACAGAGTAATGTTAAAAAATCATATCAAAACGAATAAATTAGATATTTCTTGGCTTGAACCCGGAATTATTACTAACGTCAAGGGACATTGGGTTGAAATTAAAATAGGAGACAAAATTCACATGAGTAACATGAATCACGTGTTGTCTCTACGAAAAAATAAATGAAACTTTCGACAATTCACGACATGTACGACTTTCATGTTTAAAGACTTTTGACGAGCTACGAATTCGCTACGAATTGTGTCTAACTTAGGACTGAGTTCCTAATGTGTTGTGTTATGTCTCTATTAGGTATTTTATTGTGTTATTTGCTGTGCTTCATAATAATCAGGTATACGCTTGTACTTATATAGTTTAATGTTTAGAGTTTATAGTTTAGTGGTCATTTGGTAAGTCAATGCTGTGAATTTTTCTAAACTTCGTTAAACTTAGGCTTCTGTCTTTTAACCCCCAAGGTTAAACGGGAGAGTGCGTGCTTTAAACGAAGGTTCTCACGATCTGTGAAGCTTGCTATTTTCTGTTATGTTGCTATTATTGTTTTTTCCTTGTTCACGCCTGTGGACGCTTACGTTAGCTTGATTGTTGATGCAGAATTAACAAGCTAAAAGGATTTACGTGTTTGCGAAATGCAATCGTTTGCGAAATCAGCCGCGTAAATGCGGCTACAAAGTCGATGAGACGATCGCTTTCGATGCTTCAGCAAAATGCAAAATTAATTTAATACATCATAAGAAGCTAAATTGAATTCACGTTTCAATTGCACTCAGCATCTGATCACTGGAGATTTCCCGAAACGAGACTCAAGATGCAGCTCTCATTTTCATTTTCTTGTTAACAGGGAATTAGCGGGTGCAAATACTTTAAATTAATATGAAAAGACTTTGGATTAACTCGTGGGTAAAAAGTAGGTTTCGTGAAGAGACTGTTGACTCAATTGATAGGATTCATATTTAGTAATAGTTATCAAGAATTGGTGTTTGTATTTTGATTTCTTTATATTTTTAGTTCTTTGTTAAATCATGTTTATGAATCCCTGGCCATGCTAATCGAATGTTGTTTTCGTTCTAATTGCAGGTCCGCACCACCGGTCTCACACACATCAGGGGTATAGCGATAAATTGGTAAGATAAGATGGGTGACAAAATTTCAAGTGTGAGCGTGGATACACTTACAACGGTTTTTGTAGAACACCGGGGTCAGTTAACGCAGGATTGGGTAGCAGCGAACGCGCACATGGATTTCATTCCCGACCGCATCGCAGATGTTTTGATCATGCTATTAATAGTCGTAGTGATGGCACTAGTCGTAGTGGGTTACTACACCCACAAGCAACTAGAATTGCTCGCAGAACGTGTCCGGGCGGAGGATTTTCACCTTCGCCGCAGCGTGCTGAAACCGACCGGGAGGTTAAACAACTTGTCCGGGGAAGTGCAACTACTGTCACTATCGGTGGTAGTATAATCGTCAATGTGCAGTCTGGGTCGCGACGGCCCACACTCCAGGCGACAGGGACGTGCTAAATTACTTAATCAACCTACAATTGGCATGTTGGCTACAGAGGTGTAGGTTACTACAATCACCTTATAATATAATCATCGAAGCGTTCTACATTTGGTTATGGTAAAAAATTGTTCATTGAACCCGATCAGCATGGTACCTTGAATCTTTTGTTGAGTTAACGCGTTTTTCCCCGTTTCATTTAAGCATGCACAATATACTGTTGAGTTTAACTCGTTTTTCGATGTTTCATATAATCTATTGTAATCTCTTAATTTTATGGTCTAAGCGAGTCCCAAGGCCCTCCGACCTTGACCCCGTAAATTGTTTTTACTAAAATATTTGAATATCTGATGTAACACTCTTAACACACACTGCTAATTCTACGGAAAATATGTCCTTTTTTCCTTTTGATAAATCATCGGGAGTTCCTAATTAGATACAACTCATTAAATTATTAATTCATTTGGAAATTTGAATAAGACGAATTAATTGGTTGATTATTAGATTAAGTTTGATTGAGTTGAATTAATCATTACCCATTTGAATTAATCATTCAATTTGCCTTGCTAAGGACTACGATTTATGGATGTTACTAGTTTTAACAGGCTGTTCAATCACGCACGCTTCACTTGGTTGTTTGGTAACCAGGATTATTTTCATGCTATCGCTAACGCCTTACTTTGTTAATTTTATGAGTAATTTTATACTTTAAGTTTGATTAGGGGCATACAAAGGTTCAGAGTGTGTCTACAAAAATTTGTTTATGATATTTGGTGTTGTTTCGTGGTGGTATCGGCCACTATTTTTCACTAGTGTTTAAATTATTTAGCATTTTAAATGATTAATTTTTAAACTTTTATTTTTAAATTAACTTATTGATGTATTCGATTGTTGTTGACTGATGCGATTTACAATCAGTTAGTTGATTGCGATTTACAAAAAAGAGATTTAATGTTATTATGTTATTACGGCAGATTGTGTTTATTTTTTTCTCTATTTTTGCGATTGTACAATTTTGGCGTTTTTTTTTCTTCCTAAACCAAGCGTCGTTTATGTATGTGTTCAATGAGTTTTCGAGTCTTGTAACGACTCGTTCTATTATTTTAGGTTGTTGAAGAACAGGCATTATATTGTTACCCAGCTGGGCGGCCTTGATTCTTCTTGCTTTCTTGCGTTTTACTGTTGTACTTAAAATACTTCTTGGAGTTGCACTTTATTATTTATCAAGCGAATTGAACGATTTTTCATCTACTTTGCGCTAAAATGTTTTCAGGTCAATAATTTTTTTTAATACTTCACCGCTTGAGATATGGCGTCAAGGGTGATCGATTTTTTTTAGTTGTATTAATTTCAGAATATGGTTGTTTGACGTTTATTTTCACTCACGATTGTGTCCGTGCACTAATTTGATTGGTGGGGGAGGTATGTGTGTGCAATACCCGCATACCCTCCTACCCTGAGCCCCTCAGAGGCTTTATAAGCTGGCGGCCCTTCAGGCCCAGCGCTTAATCGTCCGTCTGCTACGCTTGCACCACAATAAAGATACAAGCTCACCACTGGTTTCAACGGCAGTCTCTCAAATGTACCTGACGCTAGACTTGACTCTCTGGGCAACAATGATAAGATCAACGAATCCCCGAAACAGTCCCTACCAAAAACACTTTGACCCCGCTAATAATCGCCATAAAATAGAAAACATCAAAATTAAACATATCAATGCTCGTAGCCTCAATAGTAAGCTGGATGACATTAGAGTAATGTTGGTCACAGAAGACAATGACATTGTATGTTTTTCCGAGACAAGGATTGATTCGCGAACCCAGATCTCGTTTTTCAATAATCCCGATTACGTGCTGGACCGCTATGACGGCGTTAGAAGTTGCAAAGGTAGTGGATCTTGGATTTTCGTGAAAGAAACTTATTCGTCGTCTTTACTTTTAACAAATGAAGTGTGCGAAGGCATAGAAATGGTTTGGCTAAAAGTGCAAATAAAAACAAATCCATTTTAACCAGCAGCCTTTACAGGCACCCATCGGCTTCGCTACCTACAACACTGGAGTTAATTGAGAAAATTTAAAAAAAATTTAAAGCTACAAAAAAGTCATTCTTTGCTCTAAGCGATTTTGATATTGACTTAACGGATGAAAAAAATCAGCTTAGCAGACTGCGGTACAAACTAAGCCTTTCACAAATGGTTAAAGAACCGACTCGCGTTACTAGAGTCTCTAAGACTCTCCTCGATCTGGTAATCACAAACAAACCTACTTCTTTACTTAGTACAGTTATAGCACCCTCTGTTACCGATCACCACTCTGTTGAATGTCAAATTAATATTGCAAAGGAATGTCAAAACTATCGTTCCATGACACACCACTTGAAAAGTCAATATTCACCGGAACTGTTTCACGAAAAACTCCTTAACAGGTTCACCGAATTTCAAAGTATGATGCAATCTGACAATGTGGACATGCAAGTTTCTATCTTTAACGAGAACTTTACAGCAGCTCTCGATGAATGCGCACCTTATATCACCAAAAAAACTAAGCCAAAAACGCACTGTGTGGATCACTAACGAAATCAAAGAACTAAGCAGAGTAAAGAAAATTTACTTTCAGGAGTATAAAGAAAATAGGTCGAACAGTACTTTATACAAGAGATATAAAGAACTTGGAAAGATTTTTCGGAAGGAAATCTCGCAAGCAAAACAAATTCACTTTCACCAAGAACTATTGAAGGCAAAAAATACCCCAAAACGCACATGGGAAATTCTTAGCGAGGTGGCTCATTATTAAAATTCAGACAGCAAAAGTAATTTTGAAAATCCTTTGGAAAAAGCCACTAAGTTCAATACATTCTTTTCAAAAGTAGGTGCTCAAGTCTTCAGTGAAGTAAATAAAACCAGTCAGGGGCAACTGTCAGTTGAAAGTTCGTACCCTACTGCACTTTCAAAGGCTGGGGCCCTGTGGAAGCCACGTCCTGTCGATTTCCCAGAGTTACGGACTATTCTGTACTCATTGAAAACACAAAGGCTGTCGGACATGATGGAATTGTCACGATACGAGAGTGCTGGTCAGCCTCGCGTTACGATAGAGGGATTTAAACCTCGACAGTCAGAGTGGAAATGAAATTAAAGAAGGAAAATACACAGGGAGAGGATGGACAGAAAAGGTAGAAAATAGAAATAGCAGTATTAGCATAGTGAACCACGTGTTTACCTTAATTTAATCAGCATGGGTTGATAACACACAATTTGAAAGATTTTAACAAATTTTTGTTTTGAATGTTTAACACGTGAGTTAGAATATGGTGATTATCAACGAACACATTCTGACACAAAATGACACACAAAATGAGAGACGTGCTCTTCGCATCGTAATGAGCGCCAGCAAACGATTGTATGATTTAACTTTACCCAAAATTTTATGACAACCATCAAAAGTAGATTTACGCACAATGAATCGGGATTAGAAAATAACTAATAGCTGGGCTAGCATACACACGGAATAAACGGGGATAATGCAAAAACAATAAAACCTTGACCTACACAAATTATCAAAATATGGAACACTTGGTAAGTGCACAACATCACAATATAAACAAATCACTTTATGAATAGCACGCCAATTCAAAGCCCTTTTCCAATGTGCTGTTTCATTTCTAAATTTGTAACTTTACACTTTAGATCACTATTTCTGAATCCTCATCCAGCAATTATGCATTCACACTCTCCTGTACATGTGGATGGCGTCGACCTAATACTGCTTCCAATGTTGCTTGAAAGATTCACGTAGGGTTGATCAGACCGTTTCCGCTGTTCCCTCGCGCTCGTAGGTCGGTGCTGGTCGTTGGCTTCCACACACTCAGAGTTCTCAATTTTGAGTACCGTTCGCTGAGTACCGGAGCAGCCTGACCACTGCAGGACTCAGAGTTGCCTCGCGTTGTTGCAGACTTCGCGGCTGTGAGGTTAAAATCGACAGGCTGAAGTTTCTTGCGAGCTTGGAGTTTACGTGGCATTCTCCATTAATTTTTCCGGTTGAGTCGTTGAAATGCTGTGCGACTCGCCATCTTCTTCTTTTACTTATCCTTGGCGTTCACCGAAGTAAAGCTGAAGACGATGCTGCGCTCTCACCACATTAGCGTTGGGTTCGGTGTACTTTATTTTCTGATATCTAATCTTGAGTTGTTCCTCTGTCGGGAACGCCGGCAGCGGCCGTTCCCGGCCTGTCACAAATGCAGAATCCCTCTTGTCGCTTAACCGAGAGAATAAGACCCCCGATTCTTCTTGTGTCCTGCTTTTATGCGTTCCACTTGGTTCCTTCTAGAAAGTTCTCGAATCTTCATGGTTACAGACAGAATTTTAAACCTGATTGGTGGAATTCTTGCTTGTTCTGACGTCTTGAATCTTCATTGGTGCGTCTCGTGCGCAGCGTCGACACCCGCGCTGTTCCAGGTCCATGAATGGCTGTGAGACGGAGCCCTCACTTTGGGTTACGTCCTCTTGTCCTCTGTAGATTTTCGAACACTTTCTCACGCTTTGAGGCTGCTTCTACGCGTGTGTGTGCGTTTGTGTCGCCGGACCTTGTGTTTGTGTTCGAGTTTTATGCTGATGTGTGTGTGTATTTGTGTGCTTGTGTTGTGTCGCAAGCCTGTGTGTTTGTGTGTGTGGTGGGTCAGAGGGATGCCTGAGCCAGCAGTCTGGTGACATTGATGAATGGCAAGCCTCCTGAGATCGCGAAACATGATAACGAAGGCTGCCCTGTGACAACTTTTCCCTTTCAAGCTGTTCAACGGTCAAGATACTTGATCTACCAAACATTCCAATATCCCTTCGCGTTGCTCTGTTCACCTCATCTAGCCCAACAACATATTACCTAGCGAAACGAAATTAAATGTTTTGTTAATGCATTAACTAGCAAGACGAAGTTAAATGTTTCGTTACAGAATCAGCCTTCAATACATCAAAGACAGTTTTCCAGTCACAGCACCACTGATTCGTTTGATTATCAACACATCAATAGCAACTAATACGTTCCTAAACAATGGAAACACTCAATAGTTAGACCATTGCATAAAACTGGTAACATAAATACAGCGTCAAATTACAGGCCCATAAGCCTTTTCCCTGTCCTGTCCAAAATATTGAAAAAAAGTGGTAACGAATCAACTGTCATCTCACTTGGACGAGTCAAATTTACTTCATCGAAATCAATATGCCTACAGGAGGAAGACTAGCACTCAAGACGCCCTGCTCAATTTCACTGAAAAAATATACAGCGATATTTACAAAAAAAATGCAACATTTTTGCTGCTACTCGATCTCTCTAAAGCATTCGACAGCGTCGTACATGATAATCTCCTACGAAAAATACTGAACTTAGGAGTTGATACGCATTAGTTTAAAAGCTACCTATCAAATCGATCTTATGCAGTCCTTTTAGATAACGAGTTGTCCCCATTCCCTCAAAATAACTTTGGTGTTCCTCAAGGATCCATTCTGGGTCCGCTATTGTTTTCTATTTTCATTAACGATTTCCCTCCAATGCCTTCTAACACTCTAATCTCTATGTATGCAGATGATGTCCAAATTGCAATGACAAGCTCTGTAGCAGAAATACCACGAAAAATGGAGCTGAAACCCCATTGATCAGCCTCAAGTCATGGTATGACCAAAATGGTGTCAAGCTAAACGCAAGTAAAACACAATTCATTGTTTTTGGGTCAAAAGATACGATGAAAAATATTCGAAATCTGGATCTAACTCATACGGTTGGAAATGATAAAATTCACCTATCAGAAAAAGTAAAAAATTTGGGTATTTGGTTCGATAGAGACATGTCCTTCAAATTCCACGTTGATAAAACCTGCAACACAATTCACGGGACTTTATTGTTTTTTAATCGTATAAAAAGTCGCTTGACGAAGAATCTAGATTATTGGCCATCCAATCCTTTGCCTCATCACGTATTGACTATTGCAGCCTGGTATGGGGAGAGATACTGAAATATCTTCAAAAAGATCTACAAAAATGCATGAATTTTGCAGCTAAGGTTGTATGCAAAGGTAATTTCAAAAAGAATGATCACGTAACACCTCTCCTGAATAAGCTCGGCTGGGCTCCTATTCAGGAGTGGTTTCTGGCGCACAAAGCCCAATACGTATTCTCCTCTTTAAATCTTCCTCATAGCAATGCTGAAATAGTGAAATTCCATTTCCCTACCGTCATCAACCTAAAGCCGAATACAAGACGTGATGTCTTAATCAAATACCGTTCATCTAACATCGGGCCGAAAGCTCTGTCAGCATCAGGCGCCGTCCTGTGGAATAAACTCCCCAGAGCATCAAAACCCCTCAAACACTGAGAGAATTCAAAAGTAAAATTGCTCTCTATCTTGCGTCTACACAATAAGTGCAATCTGCAGTACGTACTGATAGAGAAGTCAGAAATTTTTAGTGCTAATTATCTTATCTTTTCATTACATCATACAACAATCAAGACATCTGTATTATTCTGTCGCAAATCCAGCCTTGCTCCTTACCAGAGTCCCGTGCAAAATAATCTATATCTTGCACATTTA
>JACJUY010009796.1:17893-31662 GCA_014220935.1 Platorchestia sp. MABIK | reverse complement strand
AGGAAGTTTAGTTTTTAAAAGAGCAAGTTTAGCTCGCAATCCCTTCATCCCCATCTGCAGGTTCAAGTTCTGCGTCGCGAAGACATCAAGCTCATGCTTCTCACTGTCCGGAAGCACGAGTTCAATGCTAATTTGCTTACCCCTCAACGGGACAGAAGCTCCTACAGTGTTAACAGTAAGTTCCTGCATGTCAACTGCAGAAAGGTCAGGAATTACAGTAGCTAAGTCGATTAACGACATTTGGCTACCAGTATCTATCAAAAAATTAACTCGCCTAGCTACCCCACCATACTTAGTAGAAAGGGCTACAAGAGGGCACATTCGGAGACGTGCCTTTAACCGTCATGTGGAGGCGGCAGCAAGAGCAGAGGACTCAACAAATTTAGGACATAACGGGCTAACATGATTGTTAGTTTTACACAAGGGACAGGTAAAGGGAAGACCCTTAACTTTTGAAGGACACTCAGCGTTTAAATGCTTGCTACTTAGGCATATGGTACATAACTGTAACTCACCAGCTCGCTTCACGCGTTTTACGTGAGAGTCAAATTTTCTACATGAAAATGACGAGTGGTTAGCCTGATTACAGAAACGACACACCTTAACACTGGGCAACTTACTGAGCACAGGAGAAGGTCTACTTTTGTCCCTAACTTCAGCACTGGTTATTCCCCCCACCCTCTCATTTCGTAAGGGAAGAGATGGTCTAGGTTTGGTTTTTGTTTCAAGAAGAGAAAGCACCTGATGTGCATTCTCAAACATTTCCAAGGAAAAGAAACTCGCTTTAGAATAACGAAGGAGTTCCAACAGAAAAAAGTCAGGAAGTTTTGTTTTTAATAACAGCAGAAAACAGTAGGTTTCCAGACTTCTCGCTACAGAAGTCTAAACCCAGCTTTGATAGCTCGAGAAGTCGAAACTTAACCTTAGAGAGAAAAGAACCTATCTCGGCCAAGCTATGAACACCGGGACAACTGAGTAACTCATCAAGCGCCACAGAAACTAATATGTCTGCGTTGAGAAAATCTTGCTTGAGTAAAGCCCAAGCAGATCGAAAACTAGACCCTTCATTCGGAAGACCCTCAACAAGACTGAGAGCTCTACCCTGCAGTTGGTTCTTCAAGAAAATGAATTTTTGCTCCTCACTCATGTTAGGATAAGCTTGTAGGGCATTAAGAAAAGACTCTTGAAAGTGAAGGAAATTAAAAGTACAACCGTCATTGTCGCTAAACTTCCTCAACGTCAACTGAGGGGCTCTAAAGATATTCAAGGGAACATCAGAAGTTGAAACCTTAGACACAGAAGGTAGACCGGTATCACTAGAGTTTGACACCGGGGAAGTTGAAATTAAGTTTTTAAGGTCTGCTATAAGTTCTATCACCTGAACCTCATACTCGGCCCTCCTAGCTAACTCCTCGTCAGACACTTCATCAACATCAGAAGGTATAGTAGAGGACAGAAGTCTATAGGACTGTAAAATCCCACTCAACTGAGGAACGGCTTCTACAAGGAAGGCTAGCTCACAGCCAGGAGAAAGAACTTTTTTCTAATAAAAGTTATACTGCATTTTATGCCCCGCAATTTAAGGCTTAAGGCCACAGTATTACATTTTTAACTTTCCATAATAATCAAATGTATGTTTAAAGCTTATTAGGAAAATTTTCATCTAATTAAATTCAGGTCTACACTATCAAGTGGACAGATTACATCCTTTTAGAAAACATAGAAAAATACTAATGACAAAGAAAATACGCACAAAAATTTCACTTACCCCACCAGTTACTTTTAAATTCACAACATTTCTTTTTATTTCTTAGAGCTTACACAAATTTCTATATTTTTCTGAAATATTCTAAGCTTACACTTACACAAATTTTACATGAGTGAACCTAATAAGAGTTAGGCAAAATAAAAATGGCTAGAACCTATAAACGTAAGGCTCTTAAGCAACACAACACAGTACCTTGCCTAAAATGCAACACCGGTATCACTTAACTTAAATCTAATGAGATTCAACACCGACCCCGGCAGTCCGGACAGCGGCAGTTAAGCACACAAAATTATATAATATACATTTTTTTGGTTATGTTTAATTAAGAAAGTTATTTGAAAAGGAAAAGAAAATATTCAAGAAGAGAAAATAAAATAGATACCAGGATTTTATCCTGTCGAACTCCAGCCAAGCTCTACCGTCAAAAGGATGGCGCTGAGAAAAGCCGGCTGAATTGCCGTTTTAGGCAAAACTGTTTTCAGAAGCTTAACTTAAGAACTTTTAGTTCTTCATGAAAACTAAAATGAAGAGGTGAAAATTATCTTCGAAAAAAGTAACTATGTCCCGCCGCCCGTCCGTGCGGCGTAACTTTCCGAATTAACGTACACTGAAGACATACACTAACCTAACACCCATAGTGGGGTCAGGGAACGCTGTAATTTAAGACAATTTTAATGACAAGCGTAACAAAGGAAAGGAGGCTCACCTGAAGATCTTCGAAGATAATATTCAGGCGAATACGTCTCCAATTAAGCTGGCAACAAGCTGCGGCCACCTCTATAGTTTGCTCGAAACCGTTGCTGTGGCTTCGGACTCGTGCAAGAAGATCAGACGAACGATTTAGTTATGTTCACTGATATTAGTCGCCAAGGAAGTGAAGCACCCCCACCATCGCTCCGATTTGTCATAAATTGCCAGCGTAATTACCTTTTAGGCTTGTTTAAATTGATTAAAGCCTTTGTCCTTTATTGCTCAAGGTATTGGCTGTCTTGCACAGGACTTCAGCAACGAGCGATGGCTGGATTTGCGACACGCTAAATACGAACCTAAATTTCACAAATTATTAATTTCATAATGGAAAAATCTATCTCAAAGAGCACATACATTTTCATAATTTCCTTTCACGAATTTCAATCCTTAAAACCCTCAAATCTATTAAAAATATTACCCGAAATAATTTCACCAAAACACAATTTCCACCGGTGCTCGCTTGTGGCAATAGCGCTAAGAACTATAGCGTCTCACCAGCGTCATTCTAAAACGACACGTCATATTGTCGATAGATCTTGTTCAACTCCTGACTGGTGAGACTTCAATTTCGATTGTTGTGTGTGTTACTGTGTAGATAAAAACTTTTAAGTTAAGAAATTGCCTAATTATTAATTGTGCCTAGAAATTAAACGATGCAAGAGGTTGTGTTAGAAATTTCAATGTGTCATCTTCTCCATTGTGTTTTGTGTACTAGTTAAATATTGTTTAGTTTTTAATGTTTACCTCAAGAATTTGAAAACAGATTCTGTGTTCTGCAGCAGTAAAGTCAAGTGTGTTAGTAGGCACTTCCACTTACAATTACAAGTAAACATATGCCTCACCTTATTATTATGCTGTGACTCAGAGCTGCTAGGCAGAAATTGTAGGGTTGTAAATATGATCTAGAATTTTCACTTAGAATTAATCAATTTGTGGAGATTCGTCCGTCTTGGATTCATTCCACTATTTTCTTTTCAAGTATTAATGGTTAAAAACCCAAGACTTCTCATTTTTCTATCTAGTTCATATTTTTAATAATTAAATTTCAATAACGAACCCCAATACCCTCGGCAACGGGCATAAACTTAGCGTGTATACCATTGCTAAGCCACGATTTTATTCGGTGCGCATGCGCCTTTCAAAACAAGCGAGCGTCGGCCAACGGAGCTCGGTGTTGCGGGCTCTGACTGCGGGACTTGCTCGCTGCGCATCTTAAAGGGAAGGTCATCAGCCCGGCCTCGCCACGCCTACTGAAGAAAGGTTCGATGGGACCAATTCTTCGAAGCCTTAGCTCCATTAACTTAATTTAAGGTGAGGGGTTCGTTAATTTCTTTGTATTTACCTTTGAAATCTTTTCATTTCGTTAATTTATACATTGTTGCCCATAACGGCACTTCTCGGAGACCACGTCTGGTTTACCTTGGCAATGAATGTGGCGCTTAGCGCAGCAGTAATCCGTAGAAAAGGGTCATTGTCATATTCGAAGAATTGCTTTAAAAACCTTTCGTTTTTCTAAAGTTGTTTGCATCTAGTAAACTTCGAAATTCCTAAAGAAATTTGAGAAGTTCTTGGTAGACCAGCCGGCTAATCTAAGTTGACAGCCATCTTGAATGGAAAGCCGGCAGGTAGCTGAGAGGTATATCTAGCTTCATTCCTAATCTTATTCGCTGCGATTTAAAATTATTGTGCTGCCGTATTATCTCAAATTCTTATTAGTATCGTTTAAAATTTTTTCTTTTGTTCTCTAAGATTATTTTTCAAAAGTTTGTATGCTTTTCTTTGTCCTGGCCGATAATGGAATGGTTTTCGGGTAGGGGAGCTTGCGTGGCTAGCCTGCTCGAGCGCAGTGAGCAGTCATTAGGTTAAGCTACAGATGTTCACCATTTTTTGTTTCGTTGGGCAGCTCAGCTTTTGCAGGATTTACCGTAACTTTTAGGTGCCTGTTCGTTTTGTTGAAGCTGACCCCCGGTTTGTGTGCATCTGTAGGCAAATTAAATTTAGCTAATATTAAAATTTACTATTTGTGAGTGAGAAAAAAAATCTTTGTCTAGAATTAAGTACTGGTGAAATTAAGATTTGCTATTGTGTGTGAAAAATAATCAGAAAAAAACCATAACCATAATTTTTTTTAATTAAGGAAAAACCGTGCTACTGTGTAGGTATAATATGAAGTAATTTTTTCGTTGAAATTGTGCCGTAAGGTCACTGACAAAGAATAGGATTTTGTATTCGACAAAACTATTAATCCCAGGTACCGTGTGAAATTTTCATTTTGTACTTGGTTCTCTTTTCGTATATACGATGTCGGTGCCTAGAACTTCTAAAGAAATTGGAAATAGCCTGCACGGTGTAAAAAATAGTTTTTCTTCTGTAGTCATAAGGGCGGGGGACGCTGGGGTGTCCGTTACCTTTTTGCAGGCGGCTCTTGGGCAATTGAGAATTTTGTTGCAGCGCTTTAGGGACCTCTCTTCCTTAACGCCTTGTGATGTTGAGACTTTAGCTGAGGATGACCTAACCAGTAGGGCATTATACGAGGTCCAAGTGCTTGAACGTATAGCTGAGTTCACAGATAAAATTTCTGAGTTGAAAGCCCTTGGTGCCTCTGCAGTTGAGAGTCCTCCTGGTAGTTCTCTAGCTGTCACTTCTTCTCCTATGAGTATTTTCAGGGCCCCTCAGCTGGTTGTCGGCAAATTTGCCGACAATCAAGATAACCCTTTCGCCTTTCTTCACTTTAAGGAAGCTTTTCTTAATTCTGTTGCTGCCTACCCTAATATGACTGGTTTACAGCACTTTATTTATCTGAAAGGTCAGTTGTGCCAGCGAGCCCTTAGCCTAGTTGAAGGTATGCCCAATTCTGAGACTAGTTATGAGGCCGCGTGGGGGCTGTTGGAGGAGGAGTTTCTCGATTCCGACAGGCTAGTCATGTTGGCGTTAGACGAAATTCTCCAATATCCCCAGGTTCATACTTTGGCTGTAAACAGCAAATTCTTGTCTCGGTTTAAGTTTAGGCTTTTGGAACTGAGCAAGCTTGGGGTTGATTACGTGGGCGAGAATTCGGGAGACTTGCTCATTTCAGCTGTTCTTCGTGGTAAGCTGCCAGAATATTTTCTTTTGGAACTCCTTCGCTATTCTAGGGATTCCTTTCTTTCTTTGCAGGTGTTAGAAAACGGTCATAAAGTTGTTTCGCTTCTTGAGAATAATCAGAAAGCTAAATCTCAGTTTGTGAAAGGTAGGGAAATGGGGTTCGAGCCTCATTCTCATAGTCGTAAAAATGTTCAATCTAACGTAACTAAAGTTTGTAAATTTTGCAGTATGCAAAATCATTCTTCTCTCATGTGTAGGCGTTTTAATACTTACGATAAACGCGTTAAGCGCATACGCGAGTTAGGTTTGTGCACTAGGTGTATGAGTGGTAAACACAGTGAAAGTGCGTGTCCGGCTAAGGATGGGCGATTGCAGTCTCGCTGTTCAAAGTGTAATTCGAATGCCCACGTAAGTCCTTCGTGTCCTCAGCTCTCAGCAATGGCTACTGGCCCCTCTTGACAATTAGGGAAGTACTTGCAAATGTGCCCTGTAGTTTCTCTTGTTGCCTACTCCGGTGGTGGCGTGGTTCTTTTGAACTTTGTTCTCGATTCTGGTTCTCAGTCTACTATAGTAAATCTCAGTTCTTTGAACCTATCGTGTAGAGATGAGGAATTTTGTTCGCGAGCTTTCAATACCATTGGCAGTGGCGTACTCTTGCGAGGTAAGGAGGTAGATTTACGGTTGACCTTGCCTAATATGGAGAAGCACATTTTCAAAGTTTTTTGTTGTCTAGATCTGTTGCTTGAGTTGTGGATGGGGGGACTGCAACAAAGAGTGAAACGGCTTAGAGATGAGCTTCCTATTTCTACTTCTTTCCCTGAAATTAAAGCTGACCGCATTCGCATTCACGGTATCTTGGGTGTGGATGTACTACAAAAATTTTCTGGCTTTGAACTCCAGACTTAGGGAGACATTAAAGTGGTGCGGGTAGCAAATGGGTTACTGCCTTTTGGGGAGCTAAATTGTATGGTCTCGTCACTTTCGGCGAAACCAGAGTCTAGCGTTGAGGAGGCGAAAAGTAAGAAACCTCGTAATCAAGTGAAAGTTGTACCTGAGAAATCGAAAATTAAATTTGTTAAACGTAAAACCATCGTAAATTCTAAAGTACCTAAAAACGTTAATAATGAAGTACTGGCATCTTTTCTCGAGCTTTCCTCGGTGTGCGCGTCCCCTTTGGATGTTCTGGATGCGAGTGCGGTTGAAAATGGGCTGGAAAAATTAATGAGCTTAGAATCTATCGGTATCCCGCAACATAAACGGGAAGATGACACGGAAATGCAGGATTTTAAAAACTCTGTCGAGTGTGGAGAAGGGCGTTACTCCGTGAAGTTGCCCTGGAACCGCCAAATTTTAGCTAAGTGCCCAGTAACTTTACTCTGGCTCACTACCTCGCCAGGAGAGTGGCTGAGGATCGTGCGAAGAAAGGCATCGAACCTGCTTATAACGCCGTGTTCCAGGAGCAGCTTGACTTGGGTATTATTGAGCCACTATCTCTTAAACGCATTGATCCGGCTAACCATATATGGATCCCTCATAGACCTGTTGTGCATGCTGAAGCCGCTTAAACCAAAATACGTCCAGTTTTCAACTGCCCTTTGAAGATTAGGGGGTACCCGAGCTTGAATGAGGCTTCGTATGTAGGAGCAAATCTAATTAATTATTTATTAGGGTTACTTGTTTATTTTAGATCTAACTCTATTGTACTTCTCTCAGACAGAGTGAGAGCTTTCCTCCAGATACAATTAAGTTACGAGGAAGATCGGAATAGGTTTAGCTTTGCTCTCTACAGAAACGGAACTTATTCCTACTTTCGTTATACTACTATCTTGTTCGAGTTTATTTCAAGTCCGTACATATTGAACTATATCCTCAAATTACATGCCACTAAAGTTGAAAATCTAACTATAAGAGACATTATGACCAATAAATTATGCGCAGATAACTTTATATTTTCAACTAACCATGTTGCTGTAGCTGTGGCCACTGATAGGAGTGCCGTTTCTGAGTTTGACGCATGTGATTTTCCTCTTCGGAAATGGGCGTCGAATTGTGATGCTCTATTAGCACAGATCCCACCAGATTATCAGAGCGGAGATTCAACTGTAAGTGTGTTGGGTTACTCATTTAATTCTATGTCTGATCAGTTATGCTTATTAAGAAACGCTTAGATCCTTCAGTTAGGACCCGTCGTAAGATTCTTTCAGAAGTTTCTTCTGTCTTTGACCCTGGAGGAATTCAGTCACTCTTTTCTGTACGAAGCAAGTTTATCCTGAGGAAATTTACACCCTTACGTCTTTCATGGGATGATCCTATACCAGAGGAAATTGCAAAGGAGTGGCAATGTTACTGTGAGGAGTTTGGGGAACTAGAGGACTTTACTTTTCCCAGGGAGACTTTGAAGAGCAACATTCCCACCAAATTGGTGGTCTTCTGTGATGCCAGTAGCCGTGCGTATGGCACGTGCATTAATGGAGTGCAAAAAGACCGCAGGGCGTTGTTGTTTTCAAAGGTCAAAATTTCTCCTGAACCTAAGCGTACTCTCCCCTCTTTAGAACTTCTTGCTGAATTTCTTGCCCTACAGTGTGTGCATTCTCTTGTCAATAACATTAATTTTCCTTTTGAGAGTACCGATGTTAGTTTTCTTAGGGACTCACAGCTGTGTTTGGCATGGTTACTAGCCGGTCATCCTCCTCGAAAAACTGTGTTTGTATCTAATAGCCTGAAGAAGATAGGGGCTCTGAAATCCAACTTAGAAAAATCTAATATTCGTGTAACTTTTGGTTTTGTACCATCCTCTTTTAATTTTTTAACTCGGGGGCTTAAGGTAAGTAAATTTCTTGAGCTGAAGTTGCTCTGGCTGGAGGGACCTTCGTGGCTGCAGAAGCCCGAGGAGTTTTGGCCTAAAGGCCAGTTGGGTTGTATCCAATCTCAGTATTTACTTGACAATTGTCTCGCCACTGTAGTTCCTACTTTTGATTGTTTAGTTAACATCGACCGGTTTTCTTTTTACCAGCGACTGTTGGGCGTCCTTGAAAAGGTCTTCCGCGCGGTAGCGCTGTGGAAGCATAGAGATCCGGGGGATTCAAAGGTCCGAGCTTACGAGTACCTAATAGTTTCTATGCAGCGCGAGTCTTTCTCTGAGGAGCTAGAGGCCTTGCGAACCAAGAATCCTCGGCGGCCTCAACTTGTTCGCTCCTTTAATCTATTTCTTGATGATCGTGGTCGAGTTGTCGCATATCGGAAGCCGATGACATGGCCTACCACGTCAAGTATCCTATTTTATTATCACCTAATCATCATCTTACGAAACTATTAATTACTCATGCTCATATTATTTCTAAGCATCTTGGCTTGGAGTCCACTGTTCAAAAGCTGAAGTTGAGCGGCTATCAGATCCCACGATTTAAACGTTCTGTTAAATCTGTAATTCCCAGTGCATGACCTGCAAGAAGGTAAATGCATGAAGTTACTCGTATTCTGATCCTCCGGCTTTGCCGGATACTCGCACGTCATTCGTGCGTCCATTTGCCACAACAGGCATGGACTTTACTTCGCATTTTTGGGTTTTAGATCCATTTAATAATAGGCGTAAAATGTATGTTCTTATCTTTGTGTGTTTCCAGACACGTGCGGTCCATCTGGAATTGTTACCTTCTATGACGGTGGAGGAATTCATATTTGCGTTTATTCGCTTTACGAATGCGGAGGGAATTCCGACTACTGTCTATTCAGACAACGCGCGTACTTTTACAGCAGCGGCTGATCTTCTGTCAGAAGTTCTTACTTCTTCGCAGTACGAAAATAGGTTTCGTTCGTATAATCTTACCTTTAAAACTATTCCTATAAATAGTCCTCAGTTCGGAGCAGTTTGGGAACGGCTCATCAAAGTCATCAAACAATGCTCTTACAAGCTTTTTGGGCGCATAACCTACACTTATTCTGCCTTTTCTACCGCTATTTCTGATTTAACTGTTAGCTTAAACAACCGACCTCTTTCATTTACTGAAGTGGATGAAAAAATAATCCCTCTTATGCCAAATCAATTCTTACAACTCTATCCTGTAGCGGATTCTCTCGTTTTAACCGACGAGGCGCATGAGATTGCCGAGCAAGATGAGGAGGACTACCGAGACACGTTAGTTTCGGCTTTGGAAAATAGAGATTTGATTATACCAAAATTTAGATTTCTCTGGTATCAGCAATATTTATTATCGTTAAGAGGACCCTATCCTATTAAAGCCATGCCTCACCAAAACCCTTTTCTTAAAGTAGGGCAGGTGGTGCTTTTGATGCATCCTGTCAAGACCAGGCCCTTTTGGGTTTTAGTTCGTATTACAAAACTCTTGGTTGGGCGTGATGACAAAATTCGCGTCGTAAAAATTAAAAAACGTGATGGGGCAGAGACTACTGTTAATATCTCTCTTTTTTACCCTCTGGAACTGAGTATAACAGATCCGGATCCGGGAGTGGGGGGGAAGAGCGATAGCGAGAGCACCTATGATCTGCTAGATCAGTTACGTATTTCCTCTGCCAGTCATTCCCACCAGGGCTCTCTAGATATCGAGAGCGCAGGTGAGGAGGTGCCTCAGGTAAAAAAAAAATATTGCATCTGAAAATATAGAGGCCAGTGCGGATGCTCACGATTCCCGTCCTTCTAGGCGGGCGGCATTGCACCAAAGAAGAGACCTACGGAGTCTCATTGATAAAGGAGCTTTATAAGGCTCATGTTATGAAGTTTATGCTCAATTATACATAATTTATAACCTAAGAATTTGTATGAGCTGGCAACTCTATTGAGCTGCCAGCTTTTGCCAGAATCTGTTGCCGGGAATATGTGGAGATTCGTCCGTCTTGGATTCATTCCACTATTTTCTTTTTAAGTATTAATGGTTAAAAACCCAAGACATCTCATTTTTCTATCTAGTTCATATTTTTAATAATTAAATTTCAATAACGAACCCTAATACCCTCGGCAACGGGCATAAACTTAGCGTGTATACCATTGCTAAGCCACGATTTTGTTAGGTGCGCATGCGCCTTTCAAAACAAGCGAGCGTCGGCCAACGGAGCTTGGTGTTGCGGGCTCTGACTGCTGGACTTGCTCGCTGCGCATCTTAAGGGAAGGTCATCAGCCCGGCCTCGCCCTGCCTACTGAAAAAAGGTTCGATGGGACCAATTCTTCGAAGCCTTAGCTCCATTAACTTAATTTAAGGTGAGAGGTTCGTTAATTTCTTTGTATTTACCTTTGAAATTATTTCATTTAGTTAATTTATACATCGTTGCCTATAACGGCACTTCTCGGAGACCACGTCTGGTTTACCGAGCCATGGCAATGAATGTGGCGCTTAGCGCAGCAGTAATCCCTAAAAAAGGGTCATTGTCAAATTACTCACTGGTGCCTGCACACAAAGTGCTGAGCCAATTATTTGTAGGCTTGTAAATGTCATCTAGAATTTTCACTAAGAATTAATCAATTACTCACTGGTGCCATGCTGTAAATGTCTGTATTGGGTTAGATATTATTGATACTTCGTTTATGTATGTAATATAGCTAACTCAACCTGCAAGTCCTTGTTGTAAATATTAGGCTCCTAGCTAAATTTGATAAACTGGAATAACACACTGTGTCATTATTTTAGGTGCACAATCTGTAGCTGCCGTCACCCAACTGACAGCCGGTCTTTGAAGCCTAGTATATTTNTATTACATTAAGTGTACAGATCTCTTAAGTTACCACTGCTCAACCGACAACCAGTTGGGAAGTTAGTAAGTTTAACCACAGCTACATGCTGAGTAGACCAAGGATATCATTTTTGTAATGTGATTAATTATCTCATCATTTTCAGAATTGTTGTATGTTCCTTTGCTGAACTGGAAATAGACTTAGCCACTTAATCTTAACCCTGGATTGTCGCCAGTGATTGCAGAAGTCTTCACACAAAGAGTAATTGTTCATTTAGTTTCTGAAAGACGCCTATGTCAAGGTGCTTATATATCTCAGACTTGCACTCAGGCGCCAGAGCTCCAGTCTGAGTATGGTAGAGACCAACTTGTTCAGGGTTCTCCATGTGATACTTAGATTGTGACGGCCTTGCATGTGAATACGAATACGCTCTCTAGCCTGTGCACAGTAACCCAGCCTACTGTTCCCTCACAGGAGACCTACGAGACACTGCACCCCCCCCACACTACCTACCACCTCGTCAGTCACCCCCTTAAGCTCACATCATGAGCAACTGATGAGAGATACCGAACAAAGGTAGACCTAACCGTTCAGTAACACTCTGAACGCAGTTCTTGACCACAAGGTCCTCCAAACTCTGCACCCTCTCACAGAGGCTGCCTCCTTCTCCTTCGTAAAATTCAATTAACGACATTCGTTAATTTAATGAACTTAATTAACGGGCTGCGCCTAGCACCCTCATTTCATACGCCGTTGCTCAGGCTTCACCAGCTGGAAACCCACCTTGTCGCTCGATTCACTGCCATTGCGAGGGCCTGTAGTTGAAGCTTACCACTTCCCCCATATACGAAGTGCACACTCACAATCACTCCTTCCCCGTACCGGAACAACCTGTCCCGGGAAGACTTTGCTTCGAAGCTCTGCTATCCGGATTGGACCCCAAGAACCCTCGGAGACTCAAGACACCAGCGTGCACGCAGTGCAGCAACTTCCAATAAATCTGACCGGGCGAGCGTTACAAGTCTCTCACTTACCTTCGAATCAGTGGTTGGGAAAATATATTGAAAGAAGTGACGCCGGTAGAGCGTCAAGCACCCTCACTCCTTCTGAGTCAAAGTGCCCATATACCTAATTAATCATTCACTCAACTTTAATTGTTCATTCATTTAATTATCGTATTTTAATTTTTGCCTGCCAGAGCTTCAGGCGACCCTATAAAGTCTCGAAGTACCTTAAAGTTCATTACCTCTTTTTACAAACTTCACAGTGCAGGCTTGTGTACTTGTTTCTTGATGTGCTCGTTGTGCTGTGTTTAGTATAACTCAATTTTGGCAAACATTGGCTCTATCTATTCAAGTAGCGTTTAAAACATAATTCTTTTAGAAAGATTGTAGAGTTTCATAAAATACTGGCCCTTACTAAATACGGCGTAATATGTAACCAAACATGTTTCCGTGGCAGGATCTGAGGAGTCATAGACTGTGTGCTTCCACCCGACCTAGTGGACACTAACCCCGAATGAACGGGCCCTACTGCACACAAATTACCGGGCACCAATCCGGGGCCGGTAACGCTGAAATAAAGATAATTAATGACCAGCGGAGCATGACTAGCTCAGGGGTTCACCTGAAGATTCG
Organism: Platorchestia sp. MABIK; assembly: GCA_014220935.1. Lineage (NCBI taxonomy): Eukaryota > Metazoa > Arthropoda > Malacostraca > Amphipoda > Talitridae > Platorchestia > Platorchestia sp. MABIK. The sequence continues at coordinate 18,740 of JACJUY010009796.1, read as the reverse complement.
AAAATTATGTTCAGGCGAACACTCTTCAATGTAGCCGGCTGTCGAGGACGCAAGAGTCCCCTGTAGCGAGGGTCGGATTTTGGAAGTTTCAACATGTGTACGGATAACGGGCCTATGCGGTATCCATTTGTGCGCCCGCAAGTCTATCCTTTTGACAGAAATAGGCTCAATAATACCCAATTCAAGCTGCTCAACGAAGACGTCATTATAGGCACTTTCAATCCCTTTTTGGGCGTTGTCATTCGCTACTTTACGAGCAAGATATCTTGCCAAAACAAAGTTATTAGGAACTCTAGCCAAAAGTTGGCGATTCCAGGGTAACTGGACCGAATACTTACCTTCCTCATACTTAACGCTACTTTTGAAATCTTCCATTTCCTTATCATTTTCTTCCTCCTTAGAAGGTACACCAATAAGCTCTAAGTCTAGTAGTCAATCAAGTTCAGTCTGAACTTAACTCTCGTCTGAAACGTCTAATAAGGAGGTACATACCTTTGGAGCGTCAAAAAAGTTAGTTACCACTTTACAGCAAGGGTTTTCGTTTAATTTACATTTAGCAACTTTCCTTTTAGTATTCGTTTTAGTTTCGCTGTCAAGTGACATAGACAGCTTGACAGCTTTAACATCATTACCATTCCGTTTGCTGGAAGTTTTAGGATTATTATCTAGTTCCTTAGTTTTAGAAGCAACAAGAGAAGTTAAAGAGGAGTTGTAACATTTCAACTCCCCAAAAGGAAGAAACCCATTGGAAACTCTCATCACTTTACAATTGTTCAGACTCTGAAGCTCAAGTACTTTAAAAGCTTGAAGAGCATCAACACCCAAAATCCCTTGAACTTGGATGCTA
>JACJUY010009795.1:31757-55711 GCA_014220935.1 Platorchestia sp. MABIK | reverse complement strand
CTCGTCTAGAGTCCACTAGTCTAGTTCATTTTTTTCGACCAGAAAAATGCAAGTAGTCCACTAAACCTTTCCACCCTTCAATTACACACAGATTCCTTGAATGTTTGACATGAGTGAATGTACCCGTTGTTTCTTAATTTTTATTCATGTTTTACGAATGTTTTTAGATGGTTAAAATAATACTGTAGGGTGACCTATAGTAGAAATCGTTGAATTTAAGTTGGAAGTAATTTCATTCATGATGAAAATATCACCAAAAAGTTGAGGAGTAATTTGTGTTTTTTTGAGCATTGTCATATGGAATGTATTGTTTTCGTGAAAAATAGATAAATTATCATAGATATTTTTTAAATCGTTTCAAAAATCCAAATTTATTTCTATGTATTCAAGAAATCTATCAACTCACGTTCGTCATTCCTGAATTGCTCAATGAATTCTCTAGCCGTCATTTAGCATTCATGTTCATCAAACTTTGCAATAGGAGCGTCAATATGGCGGGTGGGCTGCTGGTGTAGTTGATACCATCTTCATAGTATTGATCATATGCTCGTAATATTTCAGTCTGTGTTACTTATGATTTTGCTCGCTTGTTTCCGGGCATGAACAAAGGATTACATTGATCTTGCTGCTTACCTATTTCAAATAATAACAAAAATTGTGTTTATGTAAGTGTTATTGAAAATCATACATAAAATGTTCTTACTAATATCATTACATATCTATTTAGTTGTAAAATGAAACGTAAATTTTGTATTGTTAATAGATAAGATATAACTCAATATGTGACGTGATAATTATTTACATAAATACATACTGAATAAATTGCCAATGTTCTTGCCTAAATCATTGTTTTTATTTCAACTGATAGCGTTCGTGACATGCACAGGACACGTGACAAGCAAATGGAACACAACAAATCAGTTTCTCAAGTATTGAGCCAACATCCTCGTTAAATTCTCAGGTGCACATTTGCACTTGCGGTTCCGAGTGAACTTCATTACCGAAAGCCAAGGCCGCTCTTGCGCCCGTCCCGCTGCCTCAGATCTTCGTCTCCCTCTGTCTTGCTTGACCCCGCGCCATACAGCATGCCCGACCGATGCATCCAAATACACACATTCAAGTCTCTTCACGCCTTTATTTGGCCCACAACGCCATACTTCTGTACATTCATGGGGTTCAAGATATCCCCCAACTTACACATATTAGGGATAAAAAATATTGCTAAATTAGTTATGCCACATATATGCCAAATCAGATATTTTTTTCCTGTGATTAGTTTTTTTAAACGTATTTCGTTAAATTTATCAAGCTGACGATTTTCACCAGTGAAAACCGTTGAACAAGCATCTAATCTTCAGCAACGACCTCCTCACTACCAAGATTGCTCGACTCCGGACGACTCCCTACCCCGCTGACGAGCTCTTGCCTCTCAACCGCGGACCGGGGTGTGAGTAGCTTTCTCGTTCCCCCCCCCCCCCCCCCCCNCCCCCCATGTTGTCTAATTTATTTATCGATCGCAGAGTATCGCCGGAAGGCAGTTGAGACTGGTGTACCGAAATGCCCTAGACCATGTGGGAAAACCCCATTATGGTAGTGGGGGAGTGGGTACAAGTAGGGCAACAGCCACCTTCCGGATAACCCAACGCCTGATAACACGATATATTAGCACTTAGGATTAACACCTTCACCACCATGGCCAACTCCCACCGCAAGAAATACAGCAAGAAATAACACGACTGTAAACATGGTCGATATCCAAGAAATCAACAAAATCAAGCACTATACACACACAATCAAAGTAACCTTTACCGACACTTTCATGACGCAACGCGCTCTCTAGAACGGCCTTCTCATGTTCAACACAAAAATTAACCCATCGTAAATGGAACTCGAAAAAAACATGCACCGTACGGATCTGAGTCCGATGCTACAAATTTTAGGACCACTCTACTCACCAATGTACTGTCAAGACACCACGCTGCTCTGAATGCGCCTCACACGACCACACCTACCAACAGTGCGATTCAACTTGCAAGAAGTGCCTAAACTGCGAAGGAAACCACCGCACCATCGCAGCCTCTTGCCGTTTCAGGAAAGATGCTATCTGAAAGAAGAACGAAGAACTCCAAAAACAAGAAGCAGATTAGTCGAAGAGCACATAGATTGAAATTGTAAAAACGGCGATCCAACAATCAACAAAAACAGAACACGCACTTACATTCACCAGCCAAGCACACATAAAACTAGCCGCTATCATCATAGAAGCTCATATTGCCAACCTTACCCGAAAAGAAGACTACGGATCAATAATGTCAAAATTCCTCAAAAGCAACTTTGACATTGACAACAAGTTCCTTGACCGCGATTCACAAAAACTTTTCAGCATCTTCCTTGAACTCAGTAAGCAGCCCCCAGCAAACACAACGGAGGCACCTGCCTAACAGGCAAGTACCAACTCTAACGGTAACGAAATGGATCTAAACAACACCACATCAAACGAGAACTCAACCCAGGACGAAATCAGCGACGATAACCTGACCGAAATTGGGAGAATGCAGCCAAGAACAAGAAAACTAAACAACGAAAGAATAAGAGATAACCCTCCTCGGAAGAACTTCTTTCACAAGGTGATACAATCCAGGTTTCACTCCTCTGCGGCGACATGAACACGCAGTCAATTCCAAAAAAGCCCACCAATGAGCAGATAATAGAGGAACTGAGCAAAAACCCTCCTGGCCTCAAAATCGCTGTCGTGATATCTTGTCACAAGATATCATTGACCACAGATACAACCTCGAAGGCACGCCGATATCCCCAACCACACAAGATCAATTCGTCGCGATGAACAAATGCTCAAAACTTCGCCCCCACCACAAGAAACCCAAACACTCGATCACATAATGGATACACACAATCCGAATAAGTCACTGTCTGTTATCTTATAAAAAATACAGGGCGCTCACCTCCATCATAAAGCAGTCTGGACCTCGTTTCACCACACACCTGAGGTTTGGAGAGCGAACATATGCGAGATCGTCAACTTGTCCCTAGTTTTAAGCATTATTACAATCATTATCATCATTGCTACTATTACTAACATTTTGACCATCGCTTCTGAAAGTCACCCAGTGTTACCTGTGCCTGCGGAAGTCACTCTTTGTGCAAACGGACGAGTGCTGTGAAGTTCCGTCGGGGCTGCCATCAAGGCCCGCGGCTTAGCAAGAGGACGAACATTTCTGTTCCTCTTGTGCTGTCTTCTCTTTTCTCCTCCATTTTGCACTTCTATCTTCCGTAAAACTTCCTTTCACTTGGGTGTTCATAATTATTCTGTAACATAGCAATTAATTACCTAAATTTACTCTCCTCCTCGAGAGGCGATTAATTACCTACCTTTGTGGTTCTCCTCGAGAGGCGATTAATTACCTTATATTTGCTGTCCTCTTCGAGAGGCGATTAATTACCTTACCTTTGCTGTCCTCTTCGAGAGGCGATTATTACAATACAGTCGTTAAATAGGCTGTCCATAATTTAGGTAGTATTAATAACTTTAAGGTAATATTAAGGCCAAATGTATTATCTCTTCCGAGTTCTTTTGCTCCACTTGAGCCTTTCACCTTACTTGCCACTGAAAGAGGAGAAACCTCACTGAGGATAGATTCCTTAGGTGAGTTTCGACCAACCTGTAAATTAATTAGTTTCAGACTCATATTGTCACAATTACTTCAACTCGCTCTTCATTATCCTATTTTTACGATTAAACTTTCTTTTACAGTGTAACTTCCCTTCACTGCCGAGGCACCTTCCTTTTGTTCCTGCAACTTCGTTCTTTTGTCTCGTATAGCGCAAGCATTTTGCACCGAATGCCGAACGTTAAGGTGGGTAAGAGTGCTAATCTCAGATTTGTGTAATTGTTTTCATTAAACGTGTTATTTACCTTCATTTAGTAATTATACAAACTAATTATCTCAACTTTTCTCTCTCCTCTTGCAGTAAGCCCTGCACATCTCTCTTACTTTTGCTCGAGACCAGAGTCAGGACGCCTGGAAAACCTCTTCCTAATCCTCAATGGCTGAAGAACACGTGAGCGCTTATCTTCCAATATCACTACCTTCAACAAGGTTCCCGACGCTGAGAATCCACCAGAGTCTCGAACTACGACTCAAAATTATTATCAATGACTCGCTTTGACAAGCGACTTTGAACCAACTCGCACTGAAGACTAGTATCGAGCCTGTTCACGATTTTCTTTCCATGTCGTTCCTGTTTATTTGTTTGCCTAGCGCAATAAAATTGAAACTTACACTTGCAGCGTGTGTTATTCACAATCAAGCACAACGTTCAACACTGACAAAATATCAAAATCGCACAATGCAACATCTACTGTCAATACATTCCACACATAATTCTTCTAAACTCGCATTGCGAACAAAATGACTTCCCCATCGAAATTTGGAACTATAACACATATACCACAAACAAAGCTAACGAAAATCCAGATGGCGTAGCAATAGCAATTCGGAAAGACCTCCCATTCAAGCTGCATGATACCTTTTACACAGATATGTTAGCCATCACAGTAGAAACACCACAAAGCCCAATCACACTCGCCACAACCTACATACCCCCAAGCACTGATTACATCAACTACATTGGCACGCACACGCTTTTCAACCGAAGACACCCCACTTACCTCCTAGCCGACATGAAGGCCATACAGCCCACTTTTGGATTCACTTACTCAAATATGAAAGGGAGACAAATTCACTCACTAATAAACAGAAACAAATGTCACCATATTGGCCCTCACTCCCCTACGATAATCACTCCCCGTCTTTCTCTAGCCCAGATATCGTACTAACAAACACGCAAACATTTCATAACATCATACGCGAACCGGATCTACTAACACATTCCAACCACATCCCCATCATAGCTACAATATCAGCCAACCCTATACAAATTCCCATCCGCCCACGACTCTCTTTCCACAATACAAACTGGGAACAATACCGCAACCTTTTCACCGAACACACAATACTGCAAGGCTTAAGCTCTACACTAGAGGACATAGACAATCACCTAACCACATGGGAATCCCATATTAACGAAGCCTCCGATCATTCTATCCCAACTATCACACACACAGAACCACCCCTGGCATCAAGCCCGCTCATGCTACACTCGTCCTCCAAACGAGACACAAACACATCTACGACTATCTCTAACGACACGGGCACTCACCCCACCTATACAGAGAACTCCTCAGCCTCAGACAGCAGATAAAAACAACCTACCAACGCATTTACTCGGCGACTTGGAATAACATTTTCGCTAACATAAAAAAGATAGACAACCCCAAACAATTCTGGTCCGCCATCAAACGTATGTCAGGAAACAACAAAAACCAAAGCATCCCCTACATCAGAGCAGACGGCATCTTTTACCACTCACCACAATCCAAGGAACCTATATTTCGACAACACTGGTCAAACATACACTCAGTTATTGGTAACCCCAACAATAATTTCGACGCTGAACACACACGCACCATAGAAACACAAATGAACGACATCGCTCCCCAAAACGAACCACACGAGACAGGAGACACTTCCCGCCTACACAATCTCCACTTCCCGGCCATCACTATCGAAAAACTCGAAAACGCACTTCGGTCGTTTTCCCAAAAAGCTCCAGGACCAACTAAGATAACCACACACCACCTTAAACACTTACCGCAAAACATGCTCCAGTACCTTCTGTACATATTTAACAACGCTCTCTCAGTAGGTTATTTCCCAAACAAACTGAAACATGCAATAATGATATTTTTACCGAAGCCCTCCACCTCCCAGCACGAGGTGCAAAATTACCGCCACATCTCCCTACTTGACACCTACGCTAAGCTCCTCGACAAGATATTAACCTACCGGCTCACAGACCATCTAACCATCAACAACATCTACAACAGCCGCCAACACGGATTCCGCCATGGAAGAAGGACACACACCGCACTTTCCAGTCTACACGAGACGCTACCAATTAAACCAACACAAAGAAACAAAACAGACATCATTTTACGAGATGTTAGCAAAGCCTTCGACAAAGTTTGGCACACCGGACTTAAATTCAAACTGTCACCGCTACAAATTCACCCACTATTTACAAAATCTTATGTAGCTTCATCACTAACCGAACCCAGCCATACGAATCGCAAACTACACTGGTCCACCCTTTTCCATCAAATCAGGTGTCCCCCAAGAAGCAGTCCCCTCTCCAACATGGTACAACTACTTCACACACGACCTTCCCCCCACCAACACATACCACTGACTACATAGCTTTTGCAAACGACAACACACAAATTATATTCGTCCACCATTCATACAACATGGCAGCTATACTAACAACTCGAGCCATTGCCCAAATTAACGCTTACGAACGAAAATGGAAAATCCAAACCAATACAAACGAATTCAAAATAATTGCTCTCAGCTGCCGTAAACATCCCACAGTGCACATCAACAACATCTCACATCCATACACTACAACAGGCAAAGTACTAGGACTAACAATCAGCACAACCGGAAATGCATCACACACAAGACAACGAGCAGCAATAGCACACCAAAATCTCTCACGTTTTCACCGATTCAAACACCTAAATTCAGAAGTAAAACGCCAACTCTACATCACCTTAATCAGATCCACCCTTATTTATCCAGCTATTCCCCTACACACACTCCCACCATCATCTATCTCAACGCTTCAGCGTGTACAGAACCGAGCTACGATATGCATAATGAATTCAGAATGGCAAGACTTCTCCACCTCTGCACACCTACATCGCCGAGCACACTTGCAACCAATCAACATAACACTCCACAAACACGCAAAAAGAATTTGACAAAATATTCACGAAATGCATCCACAACTTTACTTACAGCTCACGTTCCCGCAATATACCCCCCAAGAACCTCACAAACAATTCCAGAGCTCAAAAATGAAAACACTTGCACCCCAACCGAGACCAAAATACACTTGACACGACAACAAACGAGTACTACTTCACAACCTCCTGTAAACTACGGCAAGCCTACTTACACGTTCAGTACTAAAGATGATTACTACAAAACACCCAACTATACAAAGCCCCGACGGGTAGTTAATTTTCACCACCCTTAAACTACTTACAAAAAACCCTTTAACACTAGCATCATATGCGCAAAGCGCATCTTTATTTGTATCCTTTCTATCCTTTTCCTTTTCACCTCTTCTCTCCCCAACACACTGTGTTAAACTCCCTTTACGTCTCTTCTATCAGCATCGTTCGTTCGTTCATTCTTACTTAAAGAGAAAATAACTAATTTCATTCTAAAATATTTATAGTCTTGAAAGGGTATTTATGTTGATTGTGTGAAATGTAATGTGATGGGATTGAATCTGCGATTGACTCTGTATTCGTGAATTAGTCCATCCCTAGGAGACTGAGATTTTCCATTCCATAATACAGAGGAGTAACTCAGTTTTTGTGATCTAATGATCCCAAGTATGAAATTAAAGGCGTGTGTTCACTAGCCGAGGCAACGCAAGAGCTGAGACCGGTGTCATAGACCTGTGACTGGGAATGGTGAGCGGTGGCGGGGCACCTGCTGGTATTCTTGCTCTGCTCACATTCTCTTCTGTTATTGCCACTGCTGCTCAATAATTTGTCTTATTTATTTACAATAATTGTTCACCAATTATGAATTGTTTTACTGTGTTTCTATCTATACATATCGTAAATTTTTGTCGGCGTTAAATATTAGACGATGAAAATGATACCAGGAAGATGATGCAGTTGACACAGGCAAGTTGACGTTGAAGATGAATTTCCAGGTGATCCAGCAGGTACATGTTCTCGTTCATGATGCTAGTGACAGAGATTGAATTGTGTTAAGTTGAGCTAGGTGGACTGTCTTTGCGACGCCTGACTGGTGCCTTTCTTGGTATCATTAGTCCTAAAATTTCATGTTATATTTGTGAACTTTACTCAAAATTTTTGCTATGAAATATCTTCTAACATATTGTGTAAGCTGATGGAATAATTGCATCTAAATTTTGAAAGCTCCCTGTTGGTTATAGAATAATTGATTTCTCAGACACTGGTATAAAATTTACTTTTCATACAAATTGTGAGCCTGTTATAGTCACACTGGAGTGTGAGGTGCCAAGATGAGTCGTACTGTTGCATGGCACGTTCTCGACTGGCCATTTGAATTTCAGTTACTAATGAAATAAAGTAGAAGCTTCGAGAGTATTTTAATTATAGACCCAAGAAAAAAAACATCTACAACAATAACAGAATTGCCTGCGCTAGGATTGGTGATACTTGAATGTTTTCGATCGCGTCCGGCCAACTGTGCACCGACGTTTGAACGACTGCATCACAACACATGGTGTCATTCAGATCGTACATAGAAAATAGTTATCTAATTTGATTACCTGTTTCTTATGTGCGAAAAAATAAGGTTATTTGTTATTCTGTTTCATGTGATCTTAATGCGAATACTTTGCTAAGGATTATACTATTTCTCTGCTATTGGCGAGGTTGAAATTTCATTCAAATATATTTTAAATTTAAGTCGTCGTAATTCATTAACGAAGCATTTGCAACCACACGATAATTGAGCGAAAAGTGTCTATTTCAACGGTCCCAGCCTACACAGCATGTTGAACTTTGTCCACCAAAGTGTCGGTCACCCTGTATAGAAAGTACATTTTAATTTCGCCCACCGAACAAAAGTACCTGGTGCTTATATGTATAGATATAGATTACCCAGGCAGGCGACACGAATTTTTGGTAAACAGGTTATTGCAACTTAGTTGATCGCTCCGCATTACAATTGCTTCTTCCTGCAATTGCAATCGTTTTCTTGCTGTTGACTTGGGGAGGAGTGAGATTCTTCTTTATTTTTATTTATTTTCCTCCTTTCAAACTTTCAGAGACATGTAAACTTTTCTGAGTCCCAACATGCTTGGAGTGTTAAAAGGAAGACTATACAGGAAAACGAAAAGCGTGTGTATTTTGAATTTACAAAATAATTAAGTTACCCCAAAGAAAAGCGTGATCAAGCTCCCCAGGTTTTTTGGAAATGATCTCCCAATTTCTCTAAGACATGAATTGTATAAAAAGTCTTTTTTCTTAAAATTTTGGACGTTGTAATACGTTGAATACGATTAATAAAATTGAAGCGTACGAAATAATATGGAATAGCATTAGAGGTTGCGTAAGGGTCTAGATCTGCGATGCTGTGCTCAAGCTATAATATTTTAACTCGTAAAGATAAAAATGCCCGCACTTCCGTCACATGCCACGATTAATATTCAGTCCTCTACTGCGAACATTTCAGGCGACTTTTCGCACACGTTTAGGTACCCGACACAGCAACTTCGCTACCAAATGACGACACCAATGATGTCATTCAAGTCCCGCTTGCAACCTTACAGACGTTTCATCCGACAAAACCCACGTGTATTATAATTGTAAATGTATCCCTAATCTGGATTCTAAATCAATTTATAATTACATCATCTTATTCTTTCTGAATGGAAAAGATTAGTTTATTTTAAAAATACTAATCACCTACTGAAACATCGAGGATTTCCTCAACTATTTTGTATTGAAGGTGAAATGAACTCTCGCCTTCTGTTTCTTCTAAAACTCTTTCTATTAACACTCTACACATCTAACTCTCAAGTAAGTTGAATGTAAATGGTACTGCTGACGTCAGGGTGCAAATTAAATTATTCCCAAATTGAATTCAAGGAATTCCACTTCATTAAAACCATACTATTATTTCAACCATCAAAAAGCAAAGGAGAAACAAGAATGTAATAAACAAATACCAACGGGTATTTGTACTTCAGTGAAACATCCATGACATGTGTATAAAATGTTTTTAAATCCCACAAATGTAACTGTGATGCACGGGTAGCGTGTCCATTACGTGCCATGCAGTGGTACTGCTAACTAGTAACGCCTATACACTTTTGCTTTACTGAGCAAATGAGAAATTCTAATGAAAAATTTGTGCGTGGAAGCGAGATTCATCAGTTTTGTTCTTATTTGAAATAGTTACCAAATTCATATTCATCAAGAGTAAAACCTCATCAGTTATTAAATGGGTCCAAACAGAAACAGGAAATCGCATAAAAGTTTTTTGAGGTGCACAAAAAGTTTATGAAACACTGAAGAGTTGAAGGCGTAAAAAATGCTGAAAACAAGATTGCAGTACATCAAACAATGATTGAACTTAACAAAACTAAAAACATTTCTTCGACAAAATGAAGGCCTCCTTAACTCATAATTCATGACCTGACATATTACTCTCGTGAACGCCAATTCCCATGGGCACAAAGGTTGCGTTTTCCTGAGAGAGAAACTCGTAAGATCTTTGACCAAAAGGAACAGCTACAATATTCAACAACTCTGAAATGTGGGGTAGAAATTAGACATTTGAGCAGTCCAAAAATATACATTTCACTGCTAGAAAGAAAAAAAATTGGTACAACCATGACGAATATAATTCGTCATTGAATATAATTCGTCATTCGTCGAAAATAACTTAATTCTATCTTGAACAGCTGACCTTTACCATGTTTACTGGCTAGGTGTCGTTCATCACTATTCATAACCCATTAGGGCTGACCGTTTGATACGTAAAACTTCAATAAAATCGATTATTATTTGAATGTACATTAAAAAAATTAGCCCAAACAAATCAAGTTAAGAAATTGGGGCATTGATACGTGTTCTGAACCAGTTTCATTATAGTGGCGCGTAAAGTAAGCTTACAACGACGTCATTTGTTTACATCATGTCTAAGAGGACGCAGCCAATCGTGAGTGTTCACGGAATATCCTCTGTTGCTTCTCATCCAAGGAAGAAATGGTGAGTAAAAGTATTTAAAAATTATCTTTAATGTGTACATATCTCACAAAACCTAAAATAAAGAATAAATTCTCTCTAGTACTCAAATAACAGTGCTTACAAATTCGTGGTTTGATAAGTAAAACGCTCGGCACTCCGGGCTCAAGTTTTATTCCTATTGTTTTCTTCAGCTAGTATGAAGGGATACTGCGAGACCAACAACATTGCCTCGTTTGCCATAATATTTCCCTTGTTTTTAAGGTTCAGTTATCAATAGACATTGAAACTAAATTATAAATTAAAATGTTTACATAAGGATGGAATAGCTATAAAATCTATTTTTTCCAATTTGTGACTCGTTATTTTTTGTTTTCAGGCTGACTACCGATGAAGCCCTTGCATTGCTGGAAGATCTCGATAAGGCAGGGGATCTCATCATGGCCCTGAGCCTGGAGCAATGTCTGATGGAGACAGTGACCGTTCAGATGAGGAAAATGAGGCTCAAAGTAGACGACTGAAACGGCAAGTTCTGGAGGCACCTGCTCATATTCAAATTAAGGAACAAGAGAGCGGAAATGAAGATGAGCCTCCTATATAAATGAAAAAGAAATCTCAGAGGCGCTGGGTGAAGAAAAACCGTGAATCAATTTCATCAGAATGTACTCCTGAGGAGACATCACCAGAAGCTGCTCAGGCTAATGACCCAGTAGAGTACTTTGAGCTCTTTTTCAATGAGCAATTCCTCGACCATGTTTGTGAACAAAGTAACTTGTATGCCCTGCAACATAACAAGACACTGAATGCGACTCTAGAAGAAGTAAACTCTTGCTTGCTGGGCTATTGCTTTCATCCATTAGCGCAGTCCCAAACAAGAAAAAGTTATGAACCTCTGAAGATCACGTTCCTCACGTATTGGCAAATTCTGTTAGGAGATATAGATTTCTTAACATATTGCACAGTTGACATTTTGCAGATAACACTGTGCAGTCAGATGATCGTGCATACAAGTTACGACCGCTTTTCAATTATATCTCTGATACTTTCAAGCATCACGGAACCCTTCAAGAATATTTATCTATCCATGAGAGTATGATTCCATATTTTGGAAAGCACTATGCTAAATAGTTCATTAAAGGGAAACCCATTCGCTTTGGTTTCAAGATGTGGGCACTGTGCTCAAAATATGGTTACATGCACGCTTTTGATTTGTACATGAGCAAGCAGAGCTCAAAGGACTATGATGAAGTTCCAAATGTTGGCTTGGGAGGCAATGTTGTAAATTTGATCAAGAAAGCAGAAGTTACAAGTGGAAGAGGTCACTTTTTTTTTTTGGGCAATTATTTCACTAGTATTACTCTCTTGGAATATCTTGCTGAAAAGAGGATCCAAGCTTCTGGTACTTGCCGTCCAAACAGAACCCACAGATGTACTATTGCAAGTAAAAAAATGCCAAAACACGTTGTAAGAGGTACAGCTGATCACAGGGTGAGTGGTGACGTCATGCTCATGAAATGGAGGGATATTAAGGACGTTATTTCATTGTCAAACTATGATTCAACTGAGATGAAGACAACCTGCACGTAGGTCAAAAAAGAAAAAAATATTGCGATGTGCCGTAACCAGTGTGCATCCAAAATTACAATAAGTTAATGGGATTTGTCGACCAAATAGACCAACACTGCAGCACCCAAAGAATCAAAATACGTCAACGCAGGTGGTGGTGGCCAATCTTTTCTCACATGCTAAGCTGTAGTGTAAACAATGCTTGCTCACTCATGAAAAGATCTTTTCCTGGAACAACAAACTACAATTTCATGGAGCATGTAGTGCTATTCTGCTGTAAGTCATGTGGTAATCCCCGCGTATCAGGGTCACGCCCATTTAATTCCCGTCTTTCAGATGTTGCCAAATTTGATGGAAAGAATCACTGGATTGTACTAATTGAGAGGCAAAGAAGGTGCAGAGAGTGCAACAGCAATACCAAGTTTGAGTGTGAGAAGTGCAATGTAGGCCTCCACACAAAGTGTTTTGAACCTTCGGCCCTAATGGGTTAAATGCAGAGGAAAAGTCACATACTTCACTATCGAACAGCTGACCTTACCATGTTTGCTGGCTAGGTGTTGTATAACACTATTCTTAAAGGCAGAGGAATAGTAACAAACTTCACACTTGAACAGCTGCCCTTTACCATATTTGTTTGCTTGCTTGGTGTAGTTTCATGAAGCTTTCACGGGGAGACCTCCCATGAGGTGCTCCGGCTGGTCTCTGACGAACAGCACGTGTGTTGCGTGCACCACAGCTGCCTTCCCTTAACTTGTCCTCTGCTTCTACGCGCCCTGAACGTGCCTTAGTGCAGTCATCGTCTACTTCTCGCTTAAAGGTAACTGCACGAGGGCCCAAACTTGAACTGGCCTGTGAAAGAGAACTTTTTTCCGATTATTACTGTGTCATTGGGCCCTTGACTTTTCTGTCAAGTGGCCAAGCCTTTCAAGCCAATGGCCACGGCAACAAACCAGTAAAATTACGTTTTTTGTTTTTCTCTAGTTTCTTTTCACCAGTGTTGATTAATAGTTTTAGAAGTTTGTAAATTTATTTGCGATTATAACAGATTATTTGGAAGCATAGTTTTAGATTAGAACACTCGTTAAAATCATAATTGGTGGCATTTCATGGTGAAGTCTTATAAACAGGATGGCAATCGAAGCGGCGGCAGACAGACGAGCTTAGTTTTAGCGCAACTGCTACAGCGTGACGTAGGGTAACACATAACTGTGTGCACAAAAACTCGTCAGCGTGACTGTAGGGACGTCACTCAGGCACACAGTAATAAGCGGCTGATCTACGCGATTGCTTTCACGTAACTGCCTGACGGGTCGCACAGAGTCCAATGCCGCAGGATTTCAACCCCGCCCACCCCTCTCCCTCCACCTCCGAGCAGCTACAGCAACACCTCCGAGCAGCTACAGCATTGTTAGGTTAGGGTAATTTAGGTTAGGTAAGTTAACTTAAGTTAGGTTAAGTAGGTTAGGTTAGGTTAGGTTAGGTTGGGTTAGGGTAGGCCAAGTTCAGTTAGTTTACGATTAAGTTGAAAAAGTTAGAGAATCCCTGTTTTTGAGTGCCGAGATGGAGGGTCGAATGGCTAAACACCAGCGGTCGTTGTCATAACTTATTGCATTGATTTAATGCAGGTTAACTTTGGTATTCCGCTGTAGTATCCACTTACTAAGTACTTGTAGTGGTTATAATGCAGTGAATAATAATAACTGTAAAGCGAACAGATAGGTTAATAAATCTCAGTAGTACAACATAGTTAAAAAATTGGCGCGAATGGCAACTTCATGGAGCAACTCGGAGGTGGCGGGAGAGGGGTGGGCGGGATCGAAATCCTGCGGTATTGGACCCAGTGCTGACGGGTCAACCGACTCAACCGGCATGCTGAGGTTCTAGCCCGTTGTTCCAGCACCAATGGTGCCGTACAGTACGGACCGCAATGCTACTCATAGGATCGCGCAGGAGGAACAGTTTACCGAACGGGGCAGTGAAGGACCTTGTCGTTCACAACTGTACAGAATTCGTCAAAAGTAACATTACACTGAAGTTGCAGCTAAAGTTATCTCCTTTGTTTACCTGTGTAATTTTGAAACAAAGTTTTGCAATTGAGCACCCGCGGTTACCTTATTATTCACGAAATGCATTCCATTGTTCATAATCAAATACAACAAAATATATGAATAATGATATAAGAAAAATATGTCAGCCCATGCTAAATTTGAAAATCACGTTCTCTTTACACAGCGATCACTGGTGTAAACAAGTTAAGATGCGTTTTTCAAGTCAACTCACAGAGGCACAACGCAATCAAGAAAGGGCTCCACAGGAGATACAAGAAGCATGCTGAAAATATCTTCGAAATAACTGATGAAGGAACCATAGCATAATCAGTACTAGCTACGGTAGGAAACGGGACTATAATGGATCCCACAGAAAATTTCAAAACACGACTCAATACCAGCAGTCGAAAGATATGATCACGCTACGACGGACACAACAACATTTAAAAACAAATAATATTACACAAGCCATCAATTACGCAATCAAATCGATAATAAATCCCAATTTAACATAATGGAAACCCAAGAATTACAGTGTGTGCAGTGAGAATATTACCTGGAACCAGAGTAAAACGTCGCTAAGCAGCCAATGAAAAGGTTTAGTAATAAATTAGGCTAATCAAAAGTGAGCTGCTTTAAGTTTTTCATAAAACAATTCTGAAAGAATGAAATCCACCGAGTGGATAGTTTTGTCAATTACGTCAGAAATGCGCAAAAGAATGAGAGATGAAAGCCGGGCCGTGATAAAGACATACATGTCACAAAATAGTGGCTTAGGAGACAGACTGCATATGAATTAAAATAAAATTTTGTGAGAAATAATAAATGCTCCGCTTAAATCAAACAGGAGCATACAAGGAGAAAGTAAGCAACCAATAGGAAGCATCCAAGAGAAGAGCAAGCAACCAATTGAGAACACTCTAAAGCAGAGTAAGCAACCAATTGGAAGCATTCAAGAGCAGAGGACGCAACCAATTGAAAACACTCAAGAGGAGAAGAAAGGCCCTATAACACGGGGCGCCAATTGCCTCGACTACGGCAACTGAATTGAGGCACCTTGTGGGTGCGCTATCAGACGAGGCAACCAGTGGTGCGTTGTTGTTGCGGAGGGAGGATGTAGCTCTCTATGACTGCGGCATGTGACGTTGACGCATTTTTCAAATAATTAAATGAAACGCATCAAGAACATATGCAAAACTCAGTTCCTGTTTCAAGCCTTTAAATATTGTCATACTTTTTGTTTTCATTCACTAATTGTCATCAAAATGTTGATGAGGTTGAAATGTTAATAAATAAATTATAATTTTTTTTGAAGCATGATTATCTTCTATGAAAATAATCTTGAATTTGTAAGATTCAAAATCGAATACATTATCAAAATCATAATGTGCATCTTATTAAAATTATTTGTGTCTTTATATCGCTCAGAACTAAACAATAGAAACAGCAAATTGTTTAATTAGGTTAATTCATTTGTTGCATTGAAATAGTTGTGCCACTAAATTGTCTGCTGGTGGGATAGGTAAGCGCTCCTCGCGTTGCTCAGTTTACTGGTAGCGGATGTTGTTACAGAGTGGGATGCGGTCCAAATGCGCATTTAAGAATGCGGCGAGTATATTTCTACTCGCAAAACGGGGTTAGAGGGACAAACGCACATACGTGCTACACATGGTTAGGTTCAGGTCTAAACAACATAATAAATGGTTTAATCATTGAAAGCCGAGTATAGTATTGCCTCTTTTCTACCCTCTACTTATGATAGAAAATTAAAATGACTGCACTTTTAGTTACCTTTTCAATGGTTTTTTTCCTGTCTCGCTTATGGCAGGTAGTGATGTTTTACCATTTTTTATGGCTTTGATAGTTACATCAAATTTAGCTGAGCCGTCTTTGATCTTTCGCAGAGCTTCGTGTCCCGCTGCACGATTGTTCTGCTGAGGGTCTGAAATCTGGATATATAATTTGGAAGATCATTGAGCGCTTATTATGGTTCTCAATTTTGCTCAGAAAGAGTCAATAAAAACCCGAACAACTGCTCATCTAGGTAAACACAATGCTGTTTTATATTTCTTCACTCAACTTATGGTTTATAGAGAGCATAAACTTATACACTTATGGTTTATACTTTTTAAATCTCTCTCCACTTTATTTATCAAAAAATACTAGCTGATAAACAATCAATTATATTGGAAAGTGACAGCATTTGAAAGTGAAACGTTTCACGTACAGTATGTTTTATAAATGGTAATATCCCGCCTGCTGTTAACAGCAATTACAGCAAATCGACTAATTATGTGACTAAAATGACATATTGTTTCTGTAGCCTTTGATTACATTTCATTACATGCTGGCTCAGAGGGAGGCGGTGTCACAACCGCCCTCACTCTCCGACGGTCAGTCGAGCACTGGCTCCGTCGCTCTTAGTTGCTCGAGGTTTCTAAGCAAAAGCGGCAACCAGAAATCGCCCAGCAACTGCAGCCAGTCACTCTAAAGGCCCGTCCACACTATCAATCTTTTGCCCGAAGTTCGTGTTTTTCGGCAGTCCGCGAACACGAACACAGATGAAAAGTTCGCAGATGTCGGTGTGTTTGTGTTTTCCATCGTGTTGGAAAACAGCGAACACGAACTTTCGGTCAAACAGCGAACACTCGCTTGTTCATGTATTGTGGAAGGTGGTTTTGCGAGTGAATTACTTGGTTTCTATGTCTTATTTTACTATTTTATCAATTTAATTATGTTTTTGGTGCAAATTAAGTTAATTGTAGGGTGGCAAGGACATTTATTTACCAAAACGAACTACGTAACGTTGTTATTTCATTTTATTCAGATATGGCTGAAAATGTTAGATTTGGATTTAATTGATTTGAATGTAATTAAAGTATAAACTGGCTGAACTGAAGCTGAATATGCATAAAATTATCAAAGTTCAGTTATTTTGACAGATCTAAATAAAATTTTGAATATAAATCAGTAGTATTTTAACAATGGTAGCTACTAATTTGCTGAATATAAAATTGCCCCAAAAAATTCATTTGCACAATCTGTGGCTATTATTAGAAAAAGAAAGAAAGAAAGAAAAGAAAAGCAGTTAAGTTTCATTGTGTATTTCATCATATAATTTTTTGGTCAAAATATAATCCTTTATTTCCCTTATAGGCTAATACTTATGTTAGAATCAAGTCCCTTGGTTAGGAATTGTATTTTAAAACCAATCATCTGGGAGAAATATATAATCTTTTGTAAACTTATGACTTCTAGTTTAAAGAAGCAAAATTACCACTGATTTTAAAAATTTACCTGCACTTTTGACCCAACTAGTTGGTGCAAAAGCACTAGCTGTGTAGAGTCATTTAAATATTTGTTTAGAATTTGAATATTTATGTTTATGGAAAAGCATTGGGAAACTTATTATTTATGTTTCTCTTCACNTGTTCCAAATTGTTATGCCTCACATTAAATCAAAAAGATTTCTGTTATCTAGAAAAGTAGGTTTGGAAATCACAGCATTCTAATGGTAAAGTGTATGTTGTAGTAAAAGCATAAATGGGAATTGGATTGGTATTTGTTTCTATAGTCTGTTTGTTGTAACGGAGTAAAAATTATCGTTCAGAGCTATTTGTAAACTGTCATTTGCTCAGTCTTTGAAATAAAACAAAATTTTGTACCCATTTTTGTATATTTTTCAGATATTTTGCAAATATTTGGCTATTCTGTTAGTAAGCAATGAGTGAAAAAGAATGGACGAAAGAGAATGTCCTGTTTTTAATTGAAAATCTAAGGCATTTTTCTTGCCTTTGGGATGTTAAATGTAATGATTATAAGGTAAAGTCCAAAAAATTCAAGCTTACAACGATTTAACATCGCAACTGCTAGAAGCTTGCCCATCAATGACTGTTGAAAAAGTCAAAAATGAAATTAATATACTCCGCACACAATTTCGTAGAGAAGTTCGTCAGCAACAAAATAGCCATCGAAGCGGGGCAGGAGCTGACGATATATACATTCCTCGCCTATAGTGCTTCAAAGAACTTCAGTTCCTGAGCAGTGGTGACACAATGGCTCTTGGTGTCTCTACTATGGAACTGCCAGCTGGGTCTTCAGGTTCTTCGCTAGTGGTTAGTATTATTTTCATTGCATAATTTTCCTCCAAAACTTCATTGTTGAATATTGAGATCAGTGGTATAATGATGGTTGGTAATTTTTTATTTGCACCTATATTTTCTGACTTCAATTATAATAAAAAAAACTTCAGAAGAGATGTCCTACATAATTCTTTCCTCAAATAAAAGGTCTAATCTTAATAATAAAATAGGATGTATTTTGGGTGCAGAAATAAGCTCTTTGAACTTTCTAAAGTTTCCACCCAAAACCCATGTCATGGCGGACCAGAGACCCATATTAATATATTTTATAACTCATGCACAGGCATCATTACAAGCATTCTATTGAATTTGATTTTTAAATGTATTAATGTTACATTTGTGAAAATTTTGCCGTTATATTTTATGCTCTCTGTGACTAGGGAGGCTTAATCTAACATCTAATGTATATTTTATGCTAAAATTGAAGGCACAACTATAGTTGGGATTCTTAATCCATGGCTTTAATTAATATTGTTTCAATTTTCTTATAAGGTTATTTTATTTCATGTATGATGTAACATGAAGACCCTGGATTACAAATGCTTTTTGTTTCAGTAGGGTTGAAATGAACAACCAGCATGGTATGAAAGAATATACTTCATGAGCATTTGGTTTTCATGGCATATAATGATCAAAAATAAGTAGTGCATAAATGTAAATTAAAATTAATTTTGCCATTTATTTCTGAACTCAAATTTCAATAGTTTAATGAGCAAACTTGCAATGCAGATTGTAAAGTGAATAAATTTTTTCTTCATCAAAATTATTTGTTGCAAATAAAATGAGCAACGTTTATTGACTTTGAATACTAAGTGACAGTTCCAAAGTCTGCCAAAGCTTTAGCTTAGTCAAAACTCTGGCTTTGTCACATCAACCACAAAAACTATTTTGATGAACTTCATCTGTTTGATTCAAATGTTGCAAAATCAACCCTCAATTTGCCCAAGTGTGTAATTCTGATGTAACATGTCTCATCATTTCTTTAGACCTTTTATCATTTGTAGAAAGACATCTTTGGTTAATAAATACATAATTTTCTTCTCTTCCTTCAGGTNGTGCAGAAATAAGCTCTTTGAACTTTCTAAAGTTTCCACCCAAAACCCATATCATGGCAGACCAGTTACCCAAATTAATATATTTTATAACTCATGCACAGGCATCATTACAAGCATTCTATTGAATTTGATCTTTAAATGTATTAATGTTACATTTTTGAAAATTTTGCCGTTATATTTTATGCTCTCTGTGATTAGGGAGGCTTAATCTAACATCTAATGTATATTTTATGCTAAAATTGAAGGCACAACTATAGTTAGGATTCTTAATCCATGGCTGTAATTAATATTGTTTCAATTTTCTTGTAAGGTTATTTTATTTCATGTATGATGTAACAAGAAGACCCTGGATTATAAATGCTTTTTGTTTCAGTAGGATTGAAATGAACAACCAGCATGGTATGAAAGAATATACTTCATGAGCATTTGGTTTTCATAGCATATAATGATCAAAAATAAGTAGTGCATAAGTGTGAATTAAAATTAATCATGCCAATTATTTATGAACTGAAATTTCAATGGTTTAATGAGCAAACTTGCAATGCAGATTGTAAAGTGAATAAATTTTTTCTTCATCAAAATTATTTGTTGCAAATAAAATGAGCAACGTTTATTGACTTTGAATACTACGTGACAGTTCCAAAGTCTGCCAAAGCTTTAGCTTAGTCAAAACTCTGGCTTTGTCACATCTCTCACAAAAACTATTTTGATGAACTTCATCTGTTTGATTCAAATGTTGCAAAATCAACCCTCAATTTGCCCAAGTGTGTAATTCTAATGTAACATGTCTTATCATTTCTTTAGACCTTTTATCATTTGTAGAAAGACATCTTTGGTTAATAAATACATAATTTTCTTCTCTGCCTTCATGTTGATGATGACCTTCAGTCCATTGCCACCGAAGAAAGAATTGAAGTCATTGAAGGCCACCCACACGCCATCTTAGAATTGGTTACCTCTGAGGAACCCCTTCCACCATCACGGCCATCCTCTTCTCTGCTGGTGTCATCCCCACAGTTGCATCTTCCTTCTTCTCAGTCCCTGCCATCAATTTCATCACATTTGCTGCAGTCTTCTACACCATTGCCACAAGAATCAGTTGTTCAATCTGGGTCATTGTCATCAATTTCAATGTCTTGCCAAAATTTCCCAGCACCAGCATCCCAACCGTCCACTTCGTATGTTGAAGATGATTCTGTCCCAAAGCGGAAGAAGCAGAGAAAACAGTTGGGTGAAGCTCACCAGCTCATTTCTGCAGCTACTGAAGCTTTGGGAAGAATTCAGGCAGGCAATAAAACTTCCAATGAATTTTCTGGGATTGCTCAAGCTATTATTGAATTACTTAAGAAAATTAACCCAGATCAGGCTGTTGAAGCACAAAGAATCATATTTGATGCCTTGTACAAGGCGCAGAGAGGAACTCTGAGTGAAAACTCTCAGATAATTGAAACGTTGGGTTATGGGCCGAGTCATCTGGAATGTCATGTATTGGAAATACTGGTTGTAGTTTGGCATTAACAATAGTAAGAATTTGATACTGAGTACAAAACTGTGTCAGGCCAGACTCAATTCAAACCAATATTGGCAGTCAAGATGCGTGTTGGTTATTCGCTCAGTGTAGTTCTTTGAAGCACCATGTGTGATGGGAAGGTACTTGCCATCATCTGGTCCTTCATCCATATACAAAAAATAGGTTTATCATAGTTGGAATCATTCTAAGCGGACTTGCATCAGGTATGTCATTGATTAGACCTATAAGAATTGAAAGGTAATGGTTAAGAATTTTCAATCGAATGGAGTAGAATGCCTTCTCTTCGTCGTGAGTCTAAATGATTTGGCTGTTGTATTATTTCCTCTTATGATTTTGCAAAGGAATTTTTCTGCCCATGAACGGAAACCAAACAAATAGTCAACGACTTCGTTGCCATTAGCACTGTGATGTACTTAGAGCTAAATACATGTATTTACTTTGTTAGTATAGATGTTGTCAAGTAATTATATATGAAGTTTTGGTTAAATTTGTATGCAATGCTGGAAACAATGTTAGGAGAATAAAATGAGTAAAGTGCATATTGATGCCATTCTCGTCTTTGTTTATGTTACTCATCATGTGCTAGATCAGTAATTCGAAATTTCATTTTATGCCATAGCTGTTCTTGATAACCATTTTTGCTGTTGAATTTTAAATTTAATGATAATCTGATGTACAATAGGGCTTACAGTACAAATTTATGAATATGTAACAATACACTGACATAGGGCACTTGAAGCTTTTCTCTGTTAAACTTTTTACATTGGTCAATAACAATATAAATTGAACATTAGATTATTTGTATATGATATGTAAAATATAAAACGCTAAAGTTCAAAGACATATTTTGCAATAATGCTCAACGTTCCATCATTATTCACACTAGTGTCAGTCATCTGGAATGGTAATGATTTTTCTTTTCCATGTGATTCTTTTCCCTATTCATAAAGAACACTTCATCAGTTTGGTTTTAGAATTTGATGGCTAGCAATGAATTTTGTTTGGAAATTTGCACTGCATTTTGTTAATTATTTTTTGTCAATGGATGATCATACATTTCTTATCTGTACCCGCAATAAGTCATCTGTGCAACTTTAAACCTTTTAAGGTGTCCTCTATTACTTCCAGCCTTTCCAGCCTTACTCCAGCCTTTGGTTATGTGTTCTTTATTTATGCTTTTTTATTGTTGCCATAAATTTTAAATAAAAATGAATGTGCGTGCTTATTCTTTAGAAAAATACAGCTATTACATGTGTAGTTAGTAGCACTTGCAGAGAGAGAATGCATGATTCATTTATAATGGTTATGTATACGTTCTTGTCATTTAAAGGAAAATTTGTTTGTTAGTGAACACGTGCTTGTATTCGTTGTTATCTTCATCGAAATCATTTTTTTCAACATGCATTATTAATTTACAGGGTAGTAGGCACCGGGCCTAAAGTTTTATTCGGAATAGGTTTATCTTCTTTTAGGTAAACTATCAATGTCCTGAACACTTCGGCTAATAAATACATTAAATATTCAACTGTTAATTCCCCTTGCTTAGATTCAGGATTACATGATTTTGAAAACTTGAGCTGAAGAATAGTTTACATGAGTTGGTCTAAAGGACATTGTTTCCTGCCACTGCACACCATCACAAGACATCATTTTGCCAAGATACTGCACCTTCTTCTACAAAGTATTTGGCAAAGGAGTCTCTCACTGTCTTAGCATCACCAGCCACATGGCGAGGATGTGTTTGGAGGCCCAACATCTGAGTTGGCATGCGCCAAGGTTCTCCAATTGAGACACCAGAACACTGGTCAACATTCCATGAATCTGTGCATGTGCGGCGAAGCATGTTGTGCATTGCTAAACAGGCAAGAACTATTTTCTCAACTTTCTTGGGATGTAAATTGATGGGAGAAAGGAAAACTCTAAACTTATTGGGAAGAATCCCAAACGCATTTTCAGCAGCTCTTCGTGCACGTGACAATGGGTATTTGAAAATGCGTTGTTGGCGCGACAAATCACGCAATGAATAGGGTTTCATCAAGTAGCTTTTCATAGGGAATGCATCATCTGCTACAATAGCATGTGGCGCGATCACATTACTGTTAGGAATTGCTCGAGGAGACGGAATGCCTAATTTATTTGTTTCAAGGTAGTACTTCAAATTTGACATTTCCCAGGCACTGGCATCCGATACCCTGCCATTCATTCCCACGTCTGCGTACAGAAATTCATAATTAGCATTCACAAGAGCCAGCAATATTATGGAGTGCGATCCCTTGTAGCTGAAGTAGTAAGACCCCACTCTCTCTTGAGGGTTGTATGAGTACATGTTTGCCATTGAGTGCTCCAATGCAGTGTGGGAAGTTTTACTTCAGGTAGAAATCACTGGCTACCGATTCCCCCTCTGCTTGAGTTTGTGGAGTCTGTAAAAGATTAAAACAGAAGGAATTACAGATTGAAGTACACCACAATTTTATTTGATGGTTAATACATCTTTTCATGAGTTCTGAACAATTTTATTGGGAGAAGACAGTGATCACATAAATTCCACTGCTATCCATGCATTAATTTATTGCAAAAATATGCATTTACCTCATAGACCTAAAAGTTCACTGATAATGGAACTACTTGTTGGTTACTGAATAAATCGTGCCTTAGTCACTCTGTCTTGTCTTCGGGAGGTATTTTCTTTCCCTGAGCATTAAGCGC
>JACJUY010009795.1:6038-25089 GCA_014220935.1 Platorchestia sp. MABIK | reverse complement strand
ATGTGCGGCGAAGCATGTTGTGCATTGCTAAACAGGCAAGAACTATTTTCTCAACTTTCTTGGGATGAAAATTAATGGGAGAAAGGAAAACTCTTAACTTATTGGCAAGAATCCCAAACGCATTTTCAGCAGCTCTTCGTGCACGTGACAATCGGTAGTTGAAAATGCGTTGTTGACGCGACAAATCACGCAATGAATAGGGTTTCATCAAGTAGCTTTTCATAGGGAATGCATCATCTGCTACAATAGCATGTGGCGCGATCACATTACTGTTAGGAAGTGCTCGAGGAGTCGGAATGCCTAATTTATTTGTTTCAAGGTTGTACTTCAAATTGGACATTTCCCAGGCACTGGCATCCGATACCCTGCCATTCATTCCCACGTCTGCGTACAGAAATTCATAATTAGCATTCACAAGAGCCAGCAATATTATGGAATGCGATCCCTTGTAGTTGAAGTAGTAAGACCCACTCTCTCTTGGGGGTTGTATGAGTACATGTTTGCCATCGAGTGCTCCAATGCAGTGTGGGAAGTTCCACTTCAGGTAGAAATCACTGGCTACCGATTCCCACTCTGCTTGAGTTTGTGGAGTCTGTAAAAGAGTAAAACAGAAGGAATTACAGATTGAAGTAAACCACAATTTTATTTGATTGTTAATACAACATCTTTTCATGAGTTCTGAACAATTTTATTGGGAGAAGAGAGTGATCACATAAATTCCACTGCTATCCATGCATTAATTTATTGCAAAAATATGTATTTACCTCATGAACCTAAAAGTTCACTGATAATGGAACTAGTTGTAGGTTACAAAAAACTGGAGAACAATCAAAGAAATCTTATAAGTACTCGTACTTTGCATATGACTAACTTTCTGAGCAATTGTTCATCAATTCAAGTAGCATCCCAAGACCAAACTGCATTTGAAGAACATTGTGCACTTATTATATTCAGCTCCGTTATTGTACCAAATCAATACTGTATTCATGATGAAGCGTGAGTCACTTAACTCATTTCATTACCCTATTTTGTGAGATTTCAACGTNATCTGAATAAAATGAAATTACAACGTTACGTAGTTCGTTTTGGTAAATAAATGTCCTTGCCACCCTACAATTAACTTGATTTGCACCAAAAACATAATTAAATTGATAAAATAGGAAAACAGACATAGAAACCAAGTAATTCACTCGCAAAATCACCGTCCACAATACATGAACAAGCGAGTGTTCGCTGTTTGACCGAAAGTTCTTGTTCGCTGTTTTCCAACACGATGGAAAACACAAACACACCGAAATCTGCGAACTTTTCATCTGTGTTCGTGTTCGCGGACTGCCGAAAAACACGAACTTCGGGCTAAAGATTGATAGTGTGGACGGGCCTTGAGACACGTGCTTCATAAGGCGCTTTAATTGCGCCACTGCGCGCTTCATTCGGATCCCGTACAAACGTGTATTATTCTACCATGGTGCATTCGCAAAGCTGGCTTAGGCCCCTTGTACTGATAATTGGATTAATTTCTAAATCGAATTGTAGTAATATCAATTGGTACTCTACCTTTATGCTAGAAGCAAATATTAATTTAAGCAATTTTAGATTTTACATACAGTATATTGTGTAAACACCCCAAATTCCCTAAATTCTTAGATTTTTTGTTTCGAATTCCCCAAATCCCTAGACAATGTCCGAATTCCCAAGATCTGGGGAAAATTCCCAAGGTGTGGCAGCCCTAGACTGACGCATACAGAACACTTACATAAGAACTTCAAAACTACGGTGGACACACGGTATACATAAAGGAGGTAGCGGCAAGCCAGTCTTTCATAGAATCGAGTGGTGTGTAGGGGACGTCATGGAAACGGACCAATAGCAGCGCTAAAATCTGGCAACGCTACTAGCGCGAAATCTGGCACCACTGCGAGTTCATGAATCGGGTACGCCATCACAAACTTGCAGCGTCATTCATAGTGTTCACGCGTTGAGGAGGTCGCAATGTCGCCGCTGCCTAGAATTAGAATTAAAAAGTGTAATTTTATTGGGTGCGAAAGAAATTCTAAAAACCAACCAGACTTGAGATATTTCCAAAATCCACGTGTTAACTTTAAAGAATGGATTGCAGCGAGTGGAAATGTCCAGTTAAATGATTCAAGCAAGTCAAATTTCAAAATGAATGACTTTTGAAGAATCCTTTCGCCATCCAAGACGCACTTACCATTAAAAAGTGGTGTTATGCCGTTGCCTTATAATCACGGGCTTGCAGACCTTGAAGGTAAGAAATTTGAAGTGGATTTGAATTCGATAGAGAAAATAGGGTTTTGGACTGATCTTTGCACTTGGCGATGCATTTCTTTATGAAATCTTTGAAACTAAATGCCGGTTCCATTGGAAAATGCTATCTACTCGCCTCGAATTTACAATACAGGGCAAAGAAAAATAAGTATGGAAATGGAATGTACTACAATTCAATACTTATTTATGACATCCTGTTTATATTTAAATTGTGTAGACTAATTTTTCATGAGCTTTTCATTCCAAAATGGCAACAAAATATGGTAGCAGAGTGCCATCAGCTTTAATAGTATTGTGTAAATTTTGTCTGTTAATTTATAAGCAAGTAGGATGTGATGACAAACTATAATGGGTTCATAATAAAAACTTTATTGGTAATGTAAAATATTTTGTTTCACTTTTAGATCCAAATTAGCAAGTAGCAAACTCTAAACAAACGGTGCTCAGGCTGAAAGCTAGTTTGGATTGCCACACTATAAAACTTGTGTTTAGTGTGCTGAATGTAGCTTAACAATAGCTTTTTTGGTTGTGTAGTCTATCTCATTTTAAACTTTCAGACAAGTAAAAATAATTTCCTACTTTGCACCTATAAGTCAAGTGTTTTCAAGGGACACACAAAACCTTGTCGTTGATTTTTCCACAGACAATGCTAGTTTTGGTCAATTTATAATTTAATGTGCTCGCAGAATATGCTCTAGAATTACTAAAGGAACACATTTAAGAACAATTTCCATGAATGACGTTTTGCTTGCTAATGCAAAATTTTTGAGTTATTCAACTTTGAAGATAGAAAAACATTGTATTTGAAAGTGAAGAAACTAATAAGCCTAAACTAGCCTGAAATACTTAACTTAACTTAGCCATACCAAGGTTGATGTTCTCCCGCTAAGAATCTGCGCGTGTTCCAACAATGCGGCGATTACGCTTTCAACTCTATAATGATATTCTTACCTGAATGTTATTAATGTTTTATCTAAAAAATTACGCATTAGCAAGCAAAATGTTGTTTCTTTTAAAAGTCTTTAAATGTGTTCTTGTATCAATTTTTGAGAACAAAATTATTTAAATCATTGAGTGCATTTAATTAAAACTATATAAATTTTTCATAGCCATTTTTTTTTGCAATTGACACAGAGCAAAGCTTCCCATTTATGGTATTCCAATTGCTGATATTAACATCAGATTAAGGTGCAAATTGATGTTGCTCATCATGATTTTATTAATGTGTGAGTGCATTAAAAAAATATGAAACAACAAGCCCTGCTTAGAAAATCATGTCTAATGTCCGTCTCAATAATTATATAGTGTCTTCTAGGTAGTAATGTAGTGAATGTGAAAAATGGTAAAAAAAGGTGGTGAAAAATAGTAAATTCTGTCTCAGGGGTCACTTTACCTGTCAAGGTAGTAAAAATTATGAAGTGAGATAATATACTGAAAATTGAAAGTAATGTACTTATGTATACAGAGTATGAAGATTTTTAAAAATTTCTCTCTCCAAGAATAAGAAATTAGTTGCAGTTTATGGGAAATATTCCTGTCAGTGGTGTCTACTCATTTCCAGTCAGTTTACTTTTTTTATGTGATGAACTGTTGCTCTCAAAGTTGACATATGTTGAGATAAGGCCTTTGCTAAACATTTGTTAGTCAATTTAGGATGGGAGACATTTGGAATTTTGGTAACTTTTTTTGCAATAATGCGTTGGTTGCTCCTTTTTGTTTCAAGTATTTAAAGTATCAACTAACTTGGAACTTTTTAGAACATGTGTTACTGAGTGTATTATTGACTCAAGCTACTTTTCACAGGCCTATTACTCATATTTGGACAACATTTATTATGTAAAAATTAGGTAGTAATTTTTTGCTGTTGAAGGTAGTTAAAAATAGTAAAAAAGTATGAAAATTTGGAAATGAAATATCAGTAGACATCCTGTTATATATGCATATTTTTCTTTTCATCTGTAGAGTAGTATTGTTTTCTAGAATCTATATTCATTAGTATCCCCGTATTGATAGGTCATCATGGGTGAGTTTTGTTAGTGATTCTATTTGTATTAAGGAAATATTGCTCATATCCATATATGCACTGTAGCATCATTTAATTTCATGCCAAATTTGAGTTCTGCACATTTAACCCATATCTGCCCAAATTTTTTTCTAACATTTTTTTATGATGATTAGGGTCATTTGGTTATATTGATCATGTCTATAAAAACATTCATTGAAAAAATGTTTCATATAATTGAATATCGAGACTACTATATATAGTAAGTTGGGCTGTTATAGGGTACAAAAATACATAATTTTAAAGAACTTATATTTCATTTCCTTTGAATGTACAATCCTTTTTAATTTCATTATTTTGAGCCTAAATATAGTAAACAAAATTAAAGTAAACAAACATAGGCTACAGGATCCAGTGCAGACACCTGGTAAAACTAGTTTTGCAAATGATAAGGCATGACCGAACGCATAATACAACTTTACATTAATAGCAACCCTGGGAAGGATGCGATTTGCAATTTTCAAATGTACATTTCCAATCTTGTTTCTTTAGAGGAGCAATATAATGTTCAAAGTTGTCATATCGAACATCAGATATCACTTTGATGGAAGATCTAGGTTTACCACATGCCGCTCTTTGCTCTGACTGTCAAATGTAGGTACATGCAATTAAACGTTTGAATGCCAAGAAGAGCAAATCTGGTTCTTCTCCTTTGTTTAAAACCCAACAATTTTGTATAGTGGCATCTAGCATCGAAGTGAATATTGCCCACCACCACTTTTTCAGTCTAATTGAAACTCTGTATTTATTTATGTTCTGATCCATGCGGCAGGTGCCACCAATAAAATAATAGTACCGATTTATTATTTGTGGCTGCTTTATGGAAATAGCTCTCTTATCCCTTGCTGACCATCTTGACACTTTCTCAATTGGGAAGGTTGCATCATTATTTGCAACTGTAGGAACAACTGCATTCTCCAACCAGCGCCCAACTTGCTATCTTATAAAAATGATTGCAAAGACAGCTGATTTAAAAATCATTTTAATTAGTGAACGTTTCGGCTTCAAGCTCAAGCCATTATCAACACCTGTGAAAGATAATTGAAATACAGAAAATAAGACACGGGTAAAAGACAAAAAATAAAATTTGAAATAGTGCGAAAATGTGGATTCTTGTACGTGGAACACGCGAGTAAAAGCACACAAAAATCTAAACGAAATGATCAAAAGGCACTAGTGCAATAATGAAAAGTACACATGACATTCCTGACATAAAAATTCAATGTGACATGGTATTCAAAGAAAAGGAGTGTAATGCTCACCGAGAATCAAGATTATCAATTACTAAGCGGGAGTGAATGATTGACGGTTGCACAAAATTTTAGGCAAATTCTAAACAACATGAGATCACGAAGTAATGAGGACAACGTATGGCAGGGTAACATCCTTGCTCACCACAAGGTGTTAAAATGTGAAACACTATGCGCTACGCACAACGTGAAACTCTCAACATCACAACAAACAAAACAAATCACTCCGAATAGCGCGCCATTTCACAACACTTTCCAATGTGCTGTTTTGTACCTAAACTTGCACTTTTGATCACTGTTTCAATTTCTCAACACCACAAAACACTCGAACTCCTCCGCAATGTGTCGCTGCTGTTGATTTACTGCCGGCTCCATTGTGCTGTTGACAGTGCTTAGCTGCGTACTCAGTGCATCGCTACGCCATGGAGATACCTCTTCAAATTCCCGGCGTTGATGACAGACGCCTGGCCATCTTCCGATGTTCAATGACTTGTTGGCAGTTGCGCTTCGTTGGTGTCAGAGATATCGACCTCGTTCTTCTGCAATTATGCTCTTGTGGTTGTCTTGATGCTGAATTGCGCAGTTACTGCCTGTTGCCTCTCTCGCTGCTCGTAGAAACCTTAACCTCTCGTAGATATTATCAGCGTCCACTTGTACAGAGGGGTTTTGTGTCTTGACGCTCCTGAAGGGGTTTATCTTGAATTGTTGATTTGCCAGGGTGTACCGGCAACTTGACCGGTACCCCAGCCTCGAACTCAAAATCTATGAGTCTCTCCTATTGCGTCACCGAGAGAAAAATCCTCCCGATTCTTCTTGTCGCGCCCTTATATGTGTCTGGCCTGATTTCTTCCAGAAACTTCACGAATGTTCATTGTTCCGAAGACAGAATTTTCAACCTGATAGGTGGAATACTTCCTTGTCCTGACGTCTCGAAATTTAATTGGTGCGTTTTTGACACACCCTCTCTCGCGATTCCTTCTAGAGCGCTCATTGGCTTAGATTATGCGGCTGTTAACTCAGGCCAACCCTTTTATTCCTCGCGCCTCCGAGGCTCGTTCCCACGCTTACGCGGGACAGGCCTAACGGTCGACATTCCAACGTATATCGCAGCTTTCCGTGCTCTACCTCAAACTAGCCTAGCAACACATTGCATTATTATAAGACATAATATATTTCACTACATGTAGGTCGTTTCTATTTGCACAGAAACTTAAATTGAAAAATCAGATTTGCTTTCTATTACACTACACTGCTCAGCGTGACCCCTAATGGCTGAAAAAGATGGCTTGGCTAAAACTCTACCCGTTCTGGAGCTCCTACCAACGTGCTCGAAAAATCTAGTTCTAAAACTACGTTGGGTGCAACCCACATAGCTAGACCCGCACAACGGGCAACAATACTTATAGATTAAGTGAGAGCACAGTCCAGTAGGTAAACGGTCTTTAAATCTAAAAAACGATCCTATAGTACACTTGTTTGTCAATATTAGAATAAAATCTAAGCAATTGTAAAATTTGTTCACTATCTTTGAAACGTCACTGGCTAGCTTCTCAGACTGTGCACCGTAAAAAGGCAAAATAGTCACAAAGTCAAAATAGTGAAAGTAGTAGCAGTCTTCTTAGTAGTCACGACGCACCCGTTCCGTTAGTGCATTCACCTCCCGGCGCGTATAGTACATCATCACACCCAGGGCAATGATGAACAACACCATGAATATTAATGCCAGGTCCGACACACGGTCTGGAAGGAGATCCACTTGAGCATTCGCCTTTATCCATTCCTCGGACGCCCTGCCCTGATGCTGAGACAGAGCGTTAGTTAGGGTATCCACGCTGATGCTGGTCACTTTATTTCCCATATTTCTGGGTGTTTGGCTGTTACGTCTTCTTATTTCGCTCTGAAATCGAAACAGAAACAGTCTGATTAGCATGGCCTCAAATGAAACAAAATCGAAAAAAACAATAATAACGATACAATTTTAAAATGGCAACCATCATTGAAACAACAATAGCATCAACGTGAACGCTACCCAGGTCCGAGCAGATACGCTCGCTGCTGAGCTACCGCATTAGAAATCCCGGCGTCAGCACCCTGCTTGCACGGCTTGCAAATTCCCTTGCCATGTAGGCAAACAGTGGAATTGTAGCTTGTTTAAACAGTTTTGCCATGCAAATCTTGAATGGTACCTGCCACTTACATTTGCATACCTAAATCATAATAGGTTACAGAAAACTATAATGAAAAGTAAAAATAGAAACGAGATAATAATAAAATGCAAGCGAAATGGCTGAAATATATACATAAACAATAAAACATTAACTTACAACTAGAAACTTGTAAACGCATGAAATAAATTTCTAGCATTGTAATGCTGTCAGTTGTAGGTCGTAACCTCGTTCAAGTCGTCTTACGTAAAGGTAGTACGTGGTTTTTGTTACTCTTATAAATTTTATATCCAATTTTCAATTCTACATAGTTTCTGTTAATTTTTGTAATGATTCCTGGCCCCAACCAAGATAATTCTAATGTGTTATTTTTTTCAACTGGTTCCTTAATAAGACTCGATCTCCTAGGACAAAATTTTTATCTTTACGTCTCAGGTTGTGGTACATTGACCTTTCAGCCGAATTGTTGACAATCACTGTCCTAACATTTTCAAAGATACGAGACGCTTCTTTAGCTGTAAATTTCACTAAATCAACATCGGTACCATAACTGTAAATTGTTTCAAAAGTTTCCGCCTGAAAATTTGGACAAGTATCTCTCCCAAAATAATGTAACTGGGAGTATCACCCAACGTGGAATTTAACGAATTATTAATTGCGTTTTCGGCCATTTCTAGGCACTGATCCCATTCTGTGTGAACCAGGGAATTTACGTACAATTTTAGTAAATTTAAGATCTTCCTATTATTTCTCTCCACAATAGCGTTACTATGAGGACTCCATGGTAGGACCTCCTTCTTTGCAATGACGTGAATTTTAGCAAAATGTTCAACTGCCAATGATTTGAATTCCTATGCTTGATCAAAAAGCAACGTTTTGGGATACCCAAAGGTTGAAAAACAGCTATTTAGGCATGAAATAACCGTATCTGCCAAACGATTTGAGGTGGCATAAAACTTACAATATCTAGAGAACAAATCAGTTATGACCAAAATATATCTGTTTTGTTGGTTTGTTGCTGGAAGCGGTCCAGGAAAATCCATCGAAACAATCTCGAATGGTTCTGTTGCTATGGGCGCGTTTAGAATCTTAATGGGCACGGTTGTATCGGCTTTAAGAATTTTACAGACATCACACATTTTACAAACTTACGAATCATAGTTTTCTCCAGTAAATGGAAATAACGTAACTTAAATTTAAACAAAGTATGTAAAGCATCAGTATGATACAATGAATGAATACCGAGCACCGCTTTGTTCATCAGCGACGTGGGCACAACCGAAGTTAAAATAGTACTAGCTCTCGAGTCAATCTGTCTTCGTCTGTAAAGCACGTCGTTTAAAATTAAATAATTTTGCAAGTCGGGAATCGTAGACTTACTACCATTTAGTAATGCATCCCTAACTTCGGAACAAAATGGGTCCTGCTTGTGCTCAGTCCGAAATTCGTCAAGTCCCCAAGATACATCCGTCATTTTGGGAATGTACTCTGTTAGTTTGGGTATTGTCGTCTCTGTTGGCGCCGCTCGGTCTTACTGCGTCCGCGAGTCGCCAGAGTTCAATGCACCCCGATTGGTAGTCGCGGCGTACACGTCTACGTCGTCAAGCACCGCACAGCTATTTAAGTCAGATGCAGTCAGTTGTTCAGGTAATCTGCTCAAACAATCGGCAACAATATTTTGTTTACCGGGTTTATACTTTACCATGGGGTCAAAGAAATTTACTGTTAGACACCAACGTGCCATGGTCGAATCGTCAGGAAGTCTTTTGTGAAACAAAGGTTGTAACGGCTTATGGTCCGTGTAGAGGTAAATGGGATATCCTAGAATTAGATATTTAAAAGCTTTAAGAGCACTCATGATAGCAAAGAATTCCTTTTCGGTGGTACTATATCGCTTTTGCGTGGAATTCAAACTCTTACTGAAGTACGCTATTGGCTGCATGGGTTTATTCGAATCATTTCCGTGCTGTAAAAGCACTGCTCATATACCAGAATTAGAAGCATCTGTAACCCGTGGAACGGCTTATTAAAATCAGGATGCCGTAAAACGGTATCGGATGTCAAAGCAGATTTAATACTCTCAAAAGCTTCCTGGCATTCAGGCTTCCATACAAAATCGACATTCTTTCGTAATAACTGATTAAGCGGGTTCGAAATCGACCCAAACATAGGTATATGACTTCTATAATAATTTGCGACTCCCAGAAAAATTTGCAATTCCTTCACGTTTCGGGGAACAGGAAAATTTTTTAGCTTCTCTGACTCTTTGCAACGAATGCCGTCAGCTGACACAACATGGCCAAGATATTCGATGGAATTTTTTAAAAATTGGCATTTCTCAAGCTTCAGCGAGAGATTACCAATCCGTAATTTCTCAAAAACGTTATTTAAATCTTTTAAATGCTGGGTCATTGATTTGGAAAAAACTAATATATCATCGAGAAACACGAAACAGAGTTTCCCGATGATATTTGCAAGTACTGACGACATTATTCGCTGAAACACGCTAGGACTTGAACTAAGTCCAAACGGAATCCTACGGAACTGGAACTTCTCGTAGCCGATACTGAAAGCAGTGTACTTCCGGCTACTTTCTTCCAATTCTACCTGATGAAATGCTGATCTCAGATCCAAACTGGAAAAAACGTTATTGCCACCAAAAGTGTAAAAGATTTCGTCTATCCTTGGTATCGGATAGGAATCTTTGACAATCATTTTGTTAAGTGACCTTAAGTCTATCACTGGACGTATCTCTCCAGTCTTCTTTTTTACTACAATTACGGGAAAATTATAATCTGACATGGAAGGTTCAATAATACCTTGATCGAGCATCTGCTTGTTTGCTTGTACCAAATCCTCTCGATATATATGCGGGATTCTGTAAGGTGGAATATTTAATACTGGCGCATCCGGCTCTAATTCAATTTTGTGTCGCATTACATTCGTAATGCCAATTGTTTCGCCTTCCAATGTAATTACGTCCCTAAAGTTATTCAATAACTTTATCAGTAAGGGTTTTGCACCATTTTCATCGCAATCTACGTCGTCACTCGCTAGTGGGCGTCGTTCGCTCCTAATTGCATCCTGTACACCCTCTTCCTGTGCATTAATTTCTACTTCGTCAGCACGAGTACAGTAACAACAATGCCTCGCTTGATCGGCCCCCAACACAAGCTTTTTCCCAGTGATGGTATTAAAACATCCACCATAGCACCTGTCGACCTTGGTTGGTTCCGCCAGTTCGTTAACCTCACATAAATTAGCCTCTCGCACAGCTTCTTGCACAGTAGTCATGTATATCTCTTGTTCTACTTCAAGATCGTCTACTGCCTCTATATTACTTAGCATGCTATTTTCACACAGATATACCACGCCATCCGAAACGTTTAAAAGCATGACGGGTGCAAAACCCTCCGAGTCTATTTTCACCACTGATTCGGCCACAAATATGCCATTACTTAAAATTCTCTTGTTCATCAAATATTTTTCGGGTTTAGCCTTCCGAACATTAACATTAATCACCCTTAAAGAGTTACTCGGTATTTCCACTGCTCCACAGTGCACAACGAATGGTCGTTTTTCCATTTTTTCTTTTCTTTCTTCGGACTCTTTCTCTCTCTGCTGCGCAACAGTAATCGCTAGGCTGCCTTCTTGCCTCTCGCTATTTTCTAGGCTGCTTTTTTCTCTCTGTTTCTGCAGACATTTCTTTTTTCGCGTGCTCTGAGCAACCACGTCTGCCATCAGACAATCTGTATTATTTACGGTTTTCAAAAATACTTTTCTCTTACTTTGTTCGTGCAACCCATGCACATCATGAAAAGGCACTTTCACTCCGTCAAGAATAATGAAACCTTCTTTAAAATCGAGCACTGCATCTTTCAAAACATCCCTTCCTAGGATTACATCATAATTAAATTCACCGTCTTTTAAGATCAAAGCGCTAGTGTTTAGTTGTTTATTATAAGGCAGGGTGATACAAAGGTCAACTTCTCCTGTGACTTGGCTATTTGAATTAATTCCCCTGATACTTAAATTACTAGGCTTAATTTGCTCGTTCAGGCTTTTTATATTCCGGTAACTGATTAGACACTTATCGCTACCACTATCAATTAAAGCACTCAAAAACTTTTGATCGTTTTTTAAAATAATTGTAGGCTTTTTTGATCTCCTTAACGAGAACAATCCATCGCCTTCCTGTCTCAGCCGACCTGCTTTCATTATTGTGGCTGATAGGCAAACCTCTACTGGTTTTTCAGAATTTGCGCCTTCATGTAGTTCTTGCTCACTTAATAATTCAAACTTGTCCCTACACTTAAACAGCGGATCAACAACCTCAGTCGACTGAGCTACAGTATCTGGCTTTGCAACCACTACCTTAGGATTAACGAGAGCTGTGAATCGACCCTCGGGCGCTGTCAAATACCCCCTCCCAACACCAACCCTCTCAATTTCGTCATTGTTTATTCTAAAAAATCGTTGCTCTCAGGAGCTTCAGCGTAATGCGCTTCACTCTTACCACGGCCACTCCCACGTGATATACACTCACGAGCAAAATGACCTAACTGCCCACATCTATAACAGGTTCTACCTAGGAGACTTTGTCTGCTCAGACCTCGTTGTCTACGACAAGTAATTTCTACGTGTCCTGTACTGTTACAGAGTGAACAAAAGGGATGTTGACTCGTCCTTCCACTATTATTAGCGGGTTGTCTCGGGTTCTCCACGAGCGCCTCGTTACACTCCAGAGATCCTAGAGTTACATCACCTACATAGGCACACGGTCTACTTCGCGAACACCTCGCAATCCTCCACCCGGGTCTAAAAAACGGTCTACGTCCCTGAAAACGTCGATGGTTGTACTGGGAGGTATAGAAAACGTCGGAAAACGGTTCCTGCTCGTCACACACCGTCTCGTCAGGCACGTCCACTAGAAAAGTCTCTCTAGTCGAGTACGAGTGCTGTGCACTAGGCTTTGTCTGCACAATAATTGGTTTACTCTCTGGGTGATTACGTACTGCTGAAACAATCCGAGCTAACAGCTTTTCAGAGGTTAAGAACGGTCGCGAGAATATTTTCTTTGAGAAATTCTTTTCCAGCTAAACGTTGCTAAACTAAACACGATTAACTCTCCCGCAAACTTAGTTAACTCATTTGCATTCGCACTGGCGACGACAAAGAGATGTCTCTGTTAAGCAACTTCAGGACTAGTCAAGATGTGTTCGCTCAACTTCCTGATCTTAGCTAGGGCTGTTACCAATTGGGCGGCTAGGCTCTCATTTCGCTGGAGCTTTAGCTGGTTTAAATCACACGCTAGCGCATGGACGGATTTCTCGCCCTTTGCAATGTATATATCGTCCAATATTTTAACGACCTGGTCGAAGGAATAATTTACCTCCGGATGCACGAGTTTAATTTTACCACGCAATTGAAATCCCCTATGCTCTTATGAGCACTCCGTACTAATAATTCCTTCTTAGCTTCATCCGAATTGACATCGGGCAGCAAAGACATGTATGCTTTTAAATTTGAAACGTGCGTTCGAAATGTTTTCGTCTCGTAAAAATCAGGACCTTCCCTACGTCTCCGACCCCGAAACAAAGGTAACTCTGCGCTAGACAAGATGGTACTGCCCCTCGGCAACGTTGTTGGTACTGAGCTACTAGCGGTAGTCATAGTTGTAACACTAGGTGTACTGAACGTCACAGTTTGAGTTTTCAGGACGCTAGGTCCAACTGTCGTAGGTGTCATTGTTGCCTCTCAGGTAACGATGCTGACGTTGCAATGGTCGCTCTGTGTTGATCTTGACTTGGCTGACCCAATTTGCCTGCACTTGACTGTTCACAAACTGTCTATTCACGCTGACTGTTCGAAGACTGACTGTTCACGTTCTCAACACAGCGCCTCTATATGCTGTTCACTCTAGCACTGATCACTGTTCAATATTTGTGTACACACTAGCACTGTTCACTGTTCAAGATTCACTGTGCACGTTGTCGACGCAGACGTCGATTCACTGTAGTCGCTTGTAGATTTTCTGCACGATCCAAAATCGCCTGTAGAGATGTAAGCCACACTGGTGTAGATGATCAGCCGTTGTAGATGATGTTCTCACCGCTCTGCAAATTCAAACACTGACGTAAAGTTCAGGTTAATTCTTCATCAGATCTTCGTCAGAAACTTCCTTCACTGTCTTGAGCCGCCAACTTCACTTGTTGACTGTCAACTGTCTTGCCTATCTTCTTAATTACGTGGACTTCTATAACCTTACTGGCCACCAATATGAGGGCCAGTAAAACACCGGGAGCGCTGCGATGTTTACTTGGAGAAACGGGAGCACAGACAAATGCGGCGCTGAAGGCCCCGCACCTTAATTTATATGTGGTATCTTGCTGATTCAGCAAGCGCACTGCGGCATCCCGCATCGAGGGCGTTGTACTGACACATTTACGAACAAATGCACGCACAGGTTACACTACAATCTCTTTTTCTTTACAGTTGTCTCAGAGTAGGTCGGTGTATACTTTTTGTCTAAAAATAACCTTAGAATTTTAGAGATCAGGTTATTTGGAAAACCATTGCTGCTAAAAAAAGTTTGTAGAAAATTAAATTCATCATGCATATTGCGGTAGATTGAACTTATATGAAATGCACGATGCAACAAGGTTTTAACGCTATTGAGTTTAAATCTAAATTAACAAAAACTAAAAAAGCTAGTGCCTAAGCCCGTAAAGGGATTTTTCCTATAAACAGAAGTTCCGAATCATTGATTTTGTTTTTCCAGGGAACAGTCTAGAAAGGCAAGCTTTTGGTTGGTCTCACATTCCAACCAAAAAGGAGGAGAGTGGAGTAGAGTGAGAAAAAAAGGAGAGTGAGAAAGGAAAGAAAAAGAAAGAGAGTGAGAGAATTGACCGAGGAGCTTGCGAAGCTGCGCTGCGACGCCCGTGCCCTGTTTTCGGGGCTGCACTTCGTCCTCGTGGAACGACTGGTTGCACAGACCATTGGGGACCTGAGGGCCGTCACCGAGCGCACCCACCGCAAGCAGCTGCTAGATCTCGGTATCTCTAACTCCTTTTAGAGCCATGTAACCCTGAAAACGTAATTTTCAATTTTAGCTCTGTTGCTCTTTGCAGTCGAATCAAGTATCTTTTAGCCTTCGGCTTAGATTTTGCCTTACCTGTCTACAAGTTAAATTTCCATCAATACTTCTTAACCTTTGAACGATTAATTGAACTTCTGAAGAATTATCCATGTAGTGATGTTGACAATTTCAAGTCCCAATTGAAACAAATAGCCCTACGGTATTACCATAACTTCAAACCGTTCAAAATTTTTTCTGCTATTTTCAATCCTCGAGACTACGCTCTTTTACGGAATCTAGCTAAAAATAAAGATTTGATTGTCACTCGGCCCGATAAGGGTAACGGCGGAGTTTTGTTAGATCGCAAGAATTATGTCGAACGCCTAATCAATATTATTTCAGACCCCACTAAATTCGTGGAAATCAAAGAGCCAGTGCACAATCTTATTCAGAGAATTGAAGACAAAGTCAATAATTCTTTACGCAAACTGAAGCACTCTGAGCTAATTTCCGAATTTCTTTACAAAGAACCGTATGCCTCGGGCTCAGCACCTGGTGTACTTTACGGTCTCCCTAAAATTCATAAGGTAGATTTTTCATCAAGGTTTCAAATGCGTTCAATACTTGTAGCATATAACTGTCCTACCTTTAAACTAGCTAAATATCTTGTCTCTGTTTTGAATCCATTCGCCTCTAACCAGTTCACTGTTACGAATTCTCAACAATTTGCCGCTGAAATCAGTAACTTGAAAATAGATACCCCTTGTTTTATGGTCTCGTACGACGTTGAAAATCTTTGTAGTAATGTGCCTCTACATGAGACAGTACAAATTTGCTTAGGGTACCTGTATCAGTCTAGTCAAGTAGTGTTAGGTTTGACTGTGAATTATTTTCAAACCTTACTCGAAATGGCTGTGCTGAATTCTGTTTTCATGATTCGAGGTAGATTTTATAGGCAAACAGAAGGTTTAGGAATGGGTCTACCATTAGGACCGACTTTCGCAAATATCTTTGTGTGTCATCATGAAGTGAACTGGTTGTCTGAGTGTCCGCTAGACCTAAAGCCAATTTTTTACAGGAGGCATGTTAACGACACTTCTGTTATATTCCGTGAGGAGTGTCATGCAAGGAAATTCTTGGACTACATCAATTCCAAGCACGCTAATTTGAAATTTACGATGGAATGTGAGACCAACCAAAAGCTTGCTTTTCTAGACTGTTCCGTGGAAAAACAAAATCAAAGATTCGGAACTTCTGTTTATAGGAAAATACCTTTACGGGCTTAGGCACTAGCTTTTTTAGTTTTTGTTGATTTAGATTTAAACTCAATACCGTTAAAACCTTGTTGCATCGTGCATTTCATTTAAGTTCAATCTACCGCAATATGCATGATGAATTTAATTTTCTACAAAAC
Organism: Platorchestia sp. MABIK; assembly: GCA_014220935.1. Taxonomy (NCBI): domain Eukaryota; kingdom Metazoa; phylum Arthropoda; class Malacostraca; order Amphipoda; family Talitridae; genus Platorchestia; species Platorchestia sp. MABIK. The sequence continues at coordinate 8,831 of JACJUY010009795.1, read as the reverse complement.
TTTTTCAGCAACAATGGTTTTCCAAATAACCTGATCTCTAAAATTATAAGGCTATTTTTAGACAAAAAGTATACACCGACCTACTCTGAGACAACTGTAAAGAAAAATAAATTGTATTGTAACCTGCCTTTTTACGGTGCACAGTCTGAGAAGCTAGCCAGTGACGTTTCAAAGCTAGTGGAAAAATTTTACAATTGCTTAGATTTTATTCCAATATTGACAAACAAGTGTACTATGGGATCGTTTTTTAGATTTAAAGACCGTCTACCTACTGAACTGCGCTCCCGCTTAATCTATAAGTATTGTTGCCCGCTGTGCGGGTCTAGCTATGTGGGTTGCACCCAACGTAGTTTTAGAACTAGATTTTTCGAGCACGTTGGTAGGAGCTCCAGAACGGGTAGAGTTTTAGCCAAGCCATCTTTTTCAGCCATTAGGGGTCACGCTGAGCAGTGTAGTGTAATAGTGAGCAAATCTGATTTTTCAATTTTAAGTTTTTATGCAAACAGAAATGACCTGCATATACTAGAGTCTCTGTACATTAAACAATTGAAACCAGCTCTAAATTCAATGTTATCATCATTCCAATTAGAAATAGCTTGATTTTAAAATATTATTGAAGTATAATCTCTCCGTTACCATATTTTTTCGCACTATTTTAAGTTGTATTTTTTTTGTCTATTAGCCGTGTCTTATTTTCTGTATTTCAATTATCTTCCACAGGTGATGATAATGGCTTGAGCTTGAAGCCAAAACGTTCACTAATTAAAATGATTTTTAAATCAGCTGTCTTTGCTATCATTTATATTTTTGGAACTTGCACGAGTGCTCCAACCAAACTTAATCATACTTGCCATCTTATTTCTCGAGTCATGAGCTCTTGGTTCTTTTTTCTTTTATTTTTCAAATTTCAGAGTGCAGGTTTTTGACAGTCTGTTGTTTCGGATTGTACCCATGTTTCAATGAACTAAGTTTAGAGCTAAGAGGAAGACTGGTGAAATAATTGTCAAAATAAAATTTAAATGGCTATTCTTCTTATATCTTTTTTGGTAAATTATTCCTGAAATTCAACAAAACTTTTTCTCTCTGTCCATGACAATTCTCTAATTCTTCTGATGGTCCAAATGAATATCCTTGATATATTTCAAATGAGCACACATACCCTAGTTTTAAATTGAGACACCAAGCCTTGAATCCAAACCGTATGTGCTAATTTTGCATGCACTGCTTACATCCAAGTCTGCCGAAATATTCAATAATTGATTTGTCTAAATTCAGGCATTGATTCGTAGGGTATGCACCAGAAAATTTCTTGTTCAAATGATCAATCAGCAGTCGCAATATAGCCAGCATGTCATTTTTTTCAATTTTTGATTATCAGAGAAATGAATGTGCCTTAGAATTTCCTTAAACCTATTCCATGACATAGCATCTGCAACTAGTGCTACATGCAAATCACTTCCCTCAGACCAATAATGTCTACGACTGGGCAACTGGTGGTATCCAGACAAAATAAGAATTTCAAGTACTGTCCTCAAACTGCATACTGAGATGTCAAATTGCTTATCCTTCTGACATACTTACATTTCATCTGATCACATATTGGTTCACATATGCCCTCAGAGAAGAAAAATTCAAATTTTTGAACTACGGTTTTCTCTTTCGAATTTTCTGTTGGAGTTGTATTACTCTGGTCTTTTAACATCAGTCGAAATTGTGAACAATTTTTCTTACTCCAGCTGTTTGTGAAACTTTCTTTTTGACTTTCGCGCTTCTTTTTTTTCCGGTAGCTGTGTATCATCTGGTTCCTCATTTTAATATTCATTGGCAAACACAACAGTAGCAGAAGCCTGCATTAGTTTTGAAATGAGGTTGTGAATGTCATCACGTGCATCTTCATCTGCAGAATCTTCATCTAAATCCCATTGGCTGGTGGAGGTTCAATGAAGATTCCAGTTTGATTTTCTTCACGTTCCTCTAACATTTCCAACATCCTGTCCACGGTCAATGATCTGATATTAAACATTTTATATTAGTGAGTAGGAACGTTTTTTGCTATTTAAAAGTAAAATTAACATAGTATACAAATTTAATATTGTTAACCACTCAAATAAACCAATAAACGAATATTGAAACAGTTGTCACATCTGCGCAACATACTACTCGTATATATACAGGGTGTTGGTGGAACTCATGGTACAAACTTCGGCTACTAGTAGAAAATACAAATTTAAACACTTTTTCATCAGTGAAAAAAATCGAAAAACGCTTATTTTTTTGATTACTGGGCTTAGAAGTTTTAATGCTAAGCTACAAGAACACAACAGTGATTTCGCAACAGACAGGAATAAGGGCAATATGGGGAATTAGAATGAAAAAGTGTTGGCAGAATCGAACATGTTTTATTTCCAGTTTAAAACCTTGATTCACAGATTCAGGAAATTTCTAGAAATTCCTAGTCAACGTTAGCGACCCCTGGTAGAAGCGTATGTGTATCTTTTGTCAGTTAGCACCGTGGCACTGAAGTGGTAAGATGTATCGCCTTACAAATGCACAAATGGCAGACATGCATTTCACTTATGGTGCTGCGAATAGTAATGCAAGACGTGCTGCGAGAATCTATTGCGAACGTTACCCTAATCGAGAAGTCACTGATCATCGATTATTCACTGCATTGCACCGAAGATTGACGGAAACCGGCAGTTTTAGTGAAAACAGAGTAGACATTGGTCGCCCAATAAATTATCATCGAGAGCAAGAAGTGTTGGAACATTTCCGTAGAAACCCGCGTACGAG